>JAJMCY010000191.1:0-23102 GCA_030565755.1 Ascobotryozyma cognata
TAAAAAAATAAAAAAATAAAATAAAATTAAAAAATAAAATAAAATATAAGATAATAAAATAAAATAAAATAAACTTAATAAAAAATTAAAAAAGAAAATTAAATATAAAATAAAATAAAATAAAATAAAATAATAAAATAAAATAATAAAATAATAAAATAATAAAATAATAAAATAATAAAATAATCAAATAAATAAATAATAAATAATAAATAATAAAATAAATTTAATAAAAAATTAAAAAATAAATTAAATTAAAATTAAAATACAATTAAAAAATAAATTAACATAATAAAAAAAAAGGAAATATAATAAAATAAAAAAATAAACATATATGCACACCTTTACAGCTTCAACCCCATGAGTTTTTTGTTTCTTCTCCTGACTAACTCGTTAGTAAGCCTTCACGTAATATTATGTACTAAAAAAATAAACGCTAATACAATTGTTATTACACAGGAGAATGAATTGTCCTGTGTAAACAGCAATTGTAATGCTAATAAAAATAAAAATAAAAATAAAAATAAAAATAAAAATAAAAATAAAAATAAAAATAAAAATAAAAATAAAAATAAAAGTAAACTCACTCGCGAACTATAATAAAAGGCCGTCCAGATTCGTCCTGCGCCACTACGGCGTTTGAAAGGTCGGGCATAGCCATAGACATTGGTATTGTAAATGCCTTTGTAAATGTGTTTGTAAATGTGTTTGTAAATGTGTTTTTTATATGCTTTTTTTTACAAGGAAAATATGCTTTTTTTGGGTTTTTGATGTTAGCTAAATTCAATTAATTTAATACTTATAAAATAAATTTTTGGTTGTTATGGGTGGTTGTCATGGATATCATATACTTAGCATTTACTATTATTACTATTATATTATTACAACTATGATTACTATATAATAATAAATATGTATTGAAACATTAATACAATATAATAAATACTAATAATAACAATGATAATAATGATAATAATAATACTAATAATAAATAAACAATTACACAAAATATAATAATGTACTGTCTGGTGTCCGTTCTATTATATTTTATATTTTATAGTTAATAATAGACTTGTCACCATGGAAACGTGGGCTGATAATTATATTAGATGTCTATTATATAACAGTTTCTAAGACAGTATATTATTTTCCATATTATTACCGACATTTTATTTATTTATTTATTATTTATTATTTATTATTTATTATTTATTATTTATTATTTATTATTTATTATTTATTTATTTATTTATTAATTAACTAGTTTATTATATATTGTAATTTCTATTGTCTATTACTAGTTTCTTACTATTTCTATCATTTTCTATTAATACTGACTTTATACTGTCGTACTTAGAAACAAATATTTTCTATTTGATCAATCACCATGACAACCAATGTACTTGATAATTATTCAAATTTTAGGATTAGTATATTATACATAGGTAAAGATTACAAAGATTAATTAGCATTAAGAAATATTTGTAGGAAATATTACAATTTATAGTAGATTATGTAGATTATTTAAATTATATTTAGATGTGTAGATTATATGTAATTATAAAGTGTATAAAGTGTATATAGTGTATAGATTTTATAAATTATTTTAATTAGTATACTTGATTATTTAGAGTTATATGATACATATGCATTCCCTTCAGAATAGACTATTTTAGAAATTGGAGAAGGAAAAAAGCTATAAGTGCAGCTACAGCGCCAAACGCGAGTGCAAATGTAGAGGAACTATATGATTAGTAATTTATAGATATAAATAAAATATAGAATAAAATACATAATAAAATATAAAAAATACAAATAAAATATAAACTACAAATAAAATATAAAATACAAATAAAATATAAACTACAAATAAAATATAAAATACAAATAAAATATAAAATACAAATAAAATATAAAATACAAATAAAATATAAAATACAAATAAAATATAAACTACAAATAAAATATAAAATACAAATAAAATATAAAAGATAAAAAATATAAATAATATACTCACTTTGCATCTGGAGCCTTTGTCCTTGGATTTCTCACTTTGATAGGAATAGACTAATAGTTAGTAATAATCTATGTAAAGAATGTAAAAAAATACACACCGAAGGGTCAAGATCACCAATGTATAAACTCTCCAATTGTTTACGAGCTTCTTCAGTATGTCCAACGTCCTAGAGTAATAAGTTAATAATATAATATAATAATAAAATAATAATATAACAAACAATTGACAAACCTCAAATGCCTCTGTGGCATCTTGACCACCGACGTCAAATAGAACTTCTTCTCCACCACTATTATTAGCAATAATAATAAAATATAATATTTTTAAAAAACACCTACGGATGCTCATCTATGAATTTGGTCACATCATAGACCTTTCCGTGTATAGCCATGTATAGTGAAGTTTTATCATTATGGGGAGAAATATCTTCTAAGGTGAATTTTTTGCTATTTGTATTACTCATTTTGATGTTGTATTATTTATTATTATTATTATTATTTATTATTATTTATTATTATTATTATTATTTATTATTATTATTATTATTTATTATTATTTATTATTATTTATTATTATTTATTATTATTTATTATTATTTATTATTATTTATTATTATTTATTATTATTTATTATTTATTTATATGAATATTTTTTTCTAATGTTAATTACAGGTACAGTGTGATGAAGGTTTACAGAAAGTTTATATTGCATCGGATTATTAATCTATTACCTAACGTAGATAGGATTTTGCGTATGAAATAGGAAAAAAATCACTGAAAAAGAATCAAAAAAACGTAAAAGATAGATACAAAAAGTAAAAAAAAAGTAAAAAAAAAGTAAAAAAAAATACAAAACAAAATTACATAAATACTTAAATTATTCCATTCTGCAATTCAATCCAAATAGTTATGACACATAATATTAACAAAATATAATAGTTTCAATCTCATATTCACAGACAGACCACTTAGTTCTAAGATGTACAATATGATTTTTCTTATTGGATGTGTGTTGTCATGGTGATTTATTATATAGTGTACTGTTATAGTATAGTGTACTGTTATAGTATAGTATACAATGTATACTATACGGTATAGACTATACGGTATAGTCTATACCGTAGTATAATGAATTATTTAGAACTGGAAAAGACCGTAGTCAAGAGGATCTGGATCGTATTACGAAGCGTCTTGTCTCAAGCTATTTTAGAATATTAACTTAAATATATTTTTTTATAAAATGTAGTTCATTAATTGATACTATTAGCATTTGCTATTGTCATAATATTGTATATATTGTATATATTGTATATATTGTATATATTGTATATATTGTATATATTATATATATTATATTATACCGGTATTATATTATATTATATTATATTTTCCTAGGTTTCCATGGGATTCCTGGTTTAAATTTTTTTGTTTTTGTTTTTTTTTTGTTTTTGTTTTTGTTTTTGTTTTTGTTTTTGCTTCTCTTTTCTTTCCCCTGTGTCAATTTGAATATTTTGTTTTTCTTATTTTTGTTTTTGATTTTGTTTATATATTTCTTAGGTTTCCATTGGGAATTGTATTTTATTCTTAGGTTTCCATTGGATTTCTATTGTTGTTTTTTTCTTTTTGTTTTTCCCCTGTGTCAATTTGGATTTTTAGTTTTCTATACTATTTTTATAGTATTTTCCATACCATTATTTTCTATAGTATACGTTGCTATGGTATATACTATAGTATAATATTATATTATACTATAAAATAATAAAAACACTATATAATAAAAAATACATAATAAAAAATACATAATAAAAAATACATAATAAAAAATATACTGCATCTAATTTTGCAATAATATAAACAGTGATTATATAATAATACGCAACAATTTACGTAACAATATAGCACAATTACATAATAATCTGCAATAAATTACATAATACAATAACAAAATTACATAATAAATACCAGTAAACAGTATAATAATAATATAATAATATAATAATATAATAATATAATATAATAATAAAAAAAGAAACCAAATAAATAAATACTATTCAAAATGGCTCCAATTAGTGCAGCAGAAAACCAAAGGAACCAAAGTATATTGAAAAAGCTTTTAAAGGAACCTGGAAATAAAGTTTGTGCCGATTGCAAGCAGAATAATCATCCTCGTTGGGCTTCTTGGAATTTAGGAATTTTCATCTGTATACGGTTAGTTTTTTATTTTTTTATTTTTTTATTTTTTTATTTCTTTTTATTTCTTTTTATTTCTTTTTATTAACAAAATTCAGATGTTCAGGAATTCATCGCAGTATGGGAACTCACATCAGTAGAGTAAAATCTGTTGATCTTGACTCCTGGTCAGATGAACAGGTTGGAAATATGGTCAAATGGGGAAATACAAAAGCAAATTCTTATTGGGAGGCAAATTTACCAAATGGTCATATTCCACCAGATTCTAAAATTGCGAATTTTATTAGAACAAAATATGAGCGTAAACGATGGTGTTTGTCTGATTTGCCACAAAATTCATTACAAGATTTATCAGGAAATGATGTTTCAAGGGTAAATAATAAGGATGTTGATTTTTTAAATAGTCAGAATGTTGTTTCTTCTTCAAATCCACGTCAAGACAGATTAGCTTCGCGTGCACGCGAAGCTAATCTGTCATTGACAAATAATCTTTTAGACATTAATATAAGCACATCTACACCTACATCTGCAAATACAACTACAACTACAACTAAACCTGCATCTACATCTACATCTACATCTACATCTGCATCTACATCTGTTAAGAATAGCACCAAACCATCATCTGCACCAGCTACAAACTCACGTGCAGATTTAAAATCTTCAATTTTATCACTATACGCATCTGCACCATTGAATAGTGCAACACCCCAAATTGGATCTCAGTTTGGTTCTAATGTTAATTCCAACATAAATTCACTGTCAAATGATTTGAGTGGTTTGTCTTTTACACAGAGTTACACTCCAATAAATAAGCCATACACAGCAAGTGTGTCTCCAATTGGGTCTGTAAATCCTGTTACAAGTAACCCTGTTACAAATAATTTAGTTAATAATTCTGTTAATGCATCTATTACAAATAATTTAATTGATAATTCAGTTCCAACCAAGTCAGTTACAAACTCATCTATTCCAAACAACATCCAAGCTAAATCAGGATCAGCATTTGATGATTTATTGTCTCTAAACTCAAACTATAGTTCGGTACAAAAAACGAATCCTAGTGCAAATAACTCTATTGCAAATAGTTTTAGCACAAATAGTTTTAGCACAAATAGTTTTAGCACAAATAATTCTAGCACAAACAATGATAATACAAATAATTCTATTACAAACAATTTTAATACAAATAATCCTATCACAAACAGTTTTAATACAAATAGTTCTATTACAAATAGTTTTAGTACAAATAATTCTACCATTTTTACAGCCGCCAACTCTACTAAAAAACCTCCTGCATCTTCCCTTAAACATGTTGTAATTGAGAATGCAAATGATGATGGAAACGATGACGAATTTGGAGATTTTGTTAGCTCTTCTAATCCCTGGACAAGTAACACATCTACAGAGGGTAGGAATTCGACTTATAAGTCGTCTGTTTCTGTACCTGTTTCAGTTCCCGTTTCTAAAAGTGTTTCTACTGCCCCTATGTCTACTGTTTCTGCTCCAGAGGATGACCTTTTTGCTAATGTGTGGTCTTAATGTGTGTGCATATATATGTATTGTATAAGTACTATGTATGTGCAGTTAGCTATATATAGGGTATGTATTACGCATCATATACGTATGTATGATATGATATGATATATGTGTTTTACATATGTGGTTTGTATATGTTTGTTTATGTTTGTGTTTGTGTGCTATACACATGCAAACATTGGATTGAGTAAATTATTTATGTTTTGTATATATATAGAGTATACGAGTTTTATTTTATTTTATTTTATTTTATTTTGTTTTGTTTTGTTCTTTATGTTATACAATACTGTTTACTATATTATATTATAATGCTATTATATTATTGTATTATTATATATAGTATTTTGTAATTATTTAAATTATGTATTCATAAAACACTGTTGAATTCTTATTTAATTCTTTTCTTTCTGATAGTGGAGAGAGTCGAAGGTAATCATGTGGGATTCCGATAGTTTTTCGTTAAAAAGTAAGTAATTCTATAGGAAACCGTTGCAATCTTTTATCTTGAAAAAAAACAAAACAAAAAGAAAAAAAAAAAAAAATTAAATATGTTTTTTTTTTTTTTTTTTTTTTGTTTTTCTAGGTCTATTATTTCTTTTATAGGTTTCCATAAGGTTTCCATTTAAAAAACCTATGAGGTTTTCTTACCATTTTCACCTACCTTACCTTATAGTCTGATTATCACTTCTAAACTGTAAGATAACCAACGGAACCAAAGAAAAATTAAAAAATAATTTTTTTTTTTATTAGAATTATAGCATATTTGCTTATTTGTTTACTTAAATTTACTAACTAACTGTATGTATCATAATGGCTGCTGAACAAAGGAAATTATTAGAACAACTTATGGGATCAGAAACCAATAGAAATGAAATTCGAAATGAAGAGAATTACTTATATAAAGGAAATAATTGGAATGATACAAATTTAAATAATAGTAATAAAAAATTAAATATTTTAGACTCAAATGTTTGTAAAGCTTATTTAATTGGTTACTGTCCACATGATTTATTTACAAATACTAAACAAGATTTAGGAATTTGTCCTAAAATACATTCAGATGTTTTAAAAGAGGAAGTTGAAAATATGATAAAAAATAATAATAATAATAATAATAATAATAATAATAATAATAATAATAATAATAATAATAATAATGAAATACTGGAAACACTTGAAATTGAATATTTAAATATTTTAGAAAAATATATTATTGACTGTAATCGACGGATTGAATCATTAGAAAGAAGACTTAATAAAACACCTGAAGAAGAGGAGGTAAATTTAAAAATTAATAAAGAATTAACAAGTTTAGACTATGATGAAGAAGAATTACTATATGAATCACGTTTATTTGGTCTTTGTGGTCATATTGATCAAGGTTTAAATAATATTTATATTATACAGGCACATAAATTACAACGTTTAATTAAAGAAAATGAATTAAATAAATTAAAAGATAATTTTGGCTCTTCAGGTCATCAAAAATTAATTGTTTGTGAAATTTGTTCAGCTTACTTATCAAAATTAGATAATGACCGTCGTTTAGCTGATCATTTTACTGGTAAAATGCATATTGGTTATGTTAAAATGAGGAAGGATTATAATGCGTTGGATAAAAAGTATTCTTACAGGCTGAAATACGAGCATAGGTTTCGCAGGGATCGTAGGAGGAAGGTGTGGCGGCGTTGATTGTTATATTTATGTAGTTAATATACTTGTTAAAATTATAAATGTTTGGATTTTGTTTATTTAGTGTACATAAGCATAAGCATAAGCATAAGCACATATATATATATATATATGTATATATATATGTATATGTATATATATGTATATGTCTACGTGTGTATATGTTTACTTGTATACTCCAATATATGTAGTAATTTAGCTATCATTGTTTATAAATCACTCCCAATCATCATTATCCTCTTCTGCATCTTTGTTATTATTATTATTATTATTATTATTATCATTATTATTATTATCATTATTATTATTATCATTATTATTATTAGTGGTAGCACTATCATTATTATTCTTAGCGGTAGTGGTAGTGATAGTTTTTTCATTATTATTAATTTTATTGGCAGTAGTAGTAGTGGTAGTATTGGTAGTATCGTTGTTATTATTCGTAGTGTCTTCATCATCCCAGTCAAACTCATCATCGTTTGTATCACCAACAGTGTTTAGAATCTTTTTACGCTTTTCGTCCTCTTGATCTATTAAATTGCGTAAATAATAATACTTTGACCAAAATACTTCATAAGAAAGAACGCTTGGAACTAAAGAATCCATTAAATTTTTCAATTCAGGATATTTATTCAAATCATTACTAATTAAACCTTTTGTTTCCTCAGTGTTTACGTCAAAAGTAGATTTAAACTTTTCATACCCTGAATCTTTTTCTGTAGTAACAAATGCATCTTTAGATGAATTTAATGCATGTATTTGACTCTCCTTTCTGCTACTGAATATCCTAGGTTCATTCCCACTGTTTTTAGTGTTGTTGTTATTAGTATCATTTTTATTCTTACTATTATTATTACCACTAATATTACTATTAGGGTCTGTTTTGACACTAATGGCGTCTTTTAAAAAATGACTAATATTTCCAGCAATACTATTTAAATATTCATCTGCCTTGTCTTCCACTTCCAATACCGTTTTCATTTTGTTCTGAGCAGATATTTTCAATATGTTAAACATATTACTTACTTCGCTTTCCGTGTTTTCTTTCTTGTCTATATTATTAGCATCTTTTTCTGTACTACTAGAATTATTATTAGCAGCTGTACTACTACTACTACTACTACTACTATCTAACAACCTGTTGGTAAGCTCAAACGATTTAGAATAAACATCGTTAATATAAGGAGTTGCTTGTGTAGCTAAATTTCCAACCTGTAATCTTGCATCTGAAACAGCCGATTCAGATTTCGAAATAACTTTATTAAAAATTCCACTAACTGCTATTCCCCATGATGAATTCGATATTTTTTCAATAGTCTTTCCTATTTCTTCAAGTTCGTTGTTTTGGCTGTTATCGCTGTTATTAGTATTTCCACTGTTATTATCAGTAGTATTAGTACTGTTGGTATTTTTAACAAGAACGTCCGAGCCTAACTCGTCACTCAGATGAATGTTATCGTAGGTCGACGGGTCCATACTAGAAAGCTAAAATGCTGTAAAACCCTCAAAAATGTTATAAAACCTTTAGAAAAGCTCTGCTCTGAAATTCTCTGAAATTCTCTGAAATACTGTAAAAACACAGTAAAAATTATAAAATTCAATAATATAATACGCTACACTCTGTAATTTTTTACTGGGATTTTCTCTAAATATAAATAGTAATAAAATATAAATCAAACAATATATAATAAACAACAAAAATAAAAATAAAAATAAAAATAAAAATAAAAATAAAAATAAAAATAATGACAATTAAATCGTGACGTTCTCTTAATAAGTGGTTAGGTGATATTTAAAGGTCATTATGTACGGTTGCTATGCAAAATGTCACTTTTTATAGATTTAATATTGAATTAATATACTGCTATTAAAGTACAAAGAAGACAAGTCTACGACTAGATAATACATTTTTATTATAAATTATGATACATTTTAGCGTCATTTTATTTGTTTCAAAAAGGGTGATATTATTATAATTTTTATTTTTTTTAAACATTATTTATTTTTGAGTGTAGATTATTTTTAAGAAATATGCAGTCATTTGTAGACTTATTTACTTAAATCATAGTTACAAAAAACAAAATTCTGTTTTCATAAATATTTTTAATAATTATCAGCTTTATTTTTTTGCTATATTTATTTGCTTTATCAGTTAACTGTTTTTTTTTTAAATTCAGTTATTCTAAATGTATATTATTGTGTATTATACTTGGTTATTTATACTTGGCTTACTTTGTAAATACCACGTATTATTTATTTTTTGATTTTGAATACCATCTAATTTAAATCTTATTTAATTGATGTAATAATTAATTTATATACTATTTATTTGTTTCAACATCACTTTAATTTAATTTAAATACTGGTTTAATATTATATGGTGGAGTGAAAATGGCAAGAAAACCTTGCGGAAACCCTACGAAAACCGTAAAAGATGTAAATTTATAGAAATACCAGACTAGGAAAACAAAAAAATAGTATGGAATTTTTAAAAAATACAAGATTGCAACGGGATTCCTATATGATTCCTTAATTTTCAGATGGAAGTTTTCAAAATCCTGCCTGCATGATAATTATACTTTCCAAACTCATCCCTCTAAGTATAATTATAATATTTCTTTGAATGCTTTTATAAGATTGTTATGTAAATATTGTTTAAACTTTATTAACTATTTAAATATTTTTTAAATACACATTAAATATACTTAAATATAATCTAAATATCACTCATTATTAATTTATAACCTGTAAACTAATTACGATTCTTATACGCTTGTTTTAGATCTATAATTAGATTCACTAATAGTTGCTATGATAGTATTACGTAGTAATATGCCATTGGTAATATATGAGTGTAATTGTAAATAATATTAAAGCTTTTAACAAATAGATTAAAGATATAATATTATAGTATAAAAAAAGATTGTTTATATTAATTTTTAAACATATTGTTCTATATTAATCACAAATAATCAAAATAAAACACATCTTTACTCTATTTACTGCTTTCTATGTAACATTAAAGATGTATGATAGCAAAATAATACAGTAACTATAGTATCAAATTTGTAATTAAAGGTGCTTAAGGAATTAATTGTTTGTAATACAATGATTTTATATATTAATAAGTAGGTATAAAACTTTTGTAAATATTGTTCTCTATTTTACTATAATGAAATGAAAGCTATGAATAAAAAATAGTAATATAAAAAATAAATTCAAGATAATAGAAATTATAATCACAACTCATCGTGATCTGGTACGTCATCATCATCATCATAATCAGAATTAGAATCCGAACCTTCTTCACCCTCAGGGTGTAATTTACTAGTGATTGGAGAAACGATTTTAAGAAGATCTGATTGCTTCTCTTCATATTCATCCTTTGTTGCATGCTCATTTTCTTCAAGCCATTCATTAACTTCCTTAATTGCATCATAAATTGTTTGTTTGTCATCTTCATCAAGTTTACCACCATAACCATTTTCGTCACTAATGTCTCTATAAAGATTTGAAGCATAAGTTTCAAGTGAATTACGAGCTTCAATAGTTTCACGAACACGACTATCTTCTTCAGCATACTTTTCACCTTCTTCAACCATTCTATCAATTTCTTCTTGTGAAAGTCTGCCTTTTTCATTTTTAATTGTAATTGATTTTGAGTTACCAGACCCTTTATCAGCAGCTGAAACCTTTAAGATACCGTTTGCATCCAATTCAAATGTAACTTCAATTTGTGGTACTCCTCTTGGTGCTGGTGGGATACCAGTTAATTCAAATTTACCTAATTTATTATTATCCTTAACTAATGAACGTTCACCTTCATAAACTTGGATTAAGACAACATTTTGATTATCAGCTGCTGTTGAAAAGATTTGTGATTTACGTGTTGGAATTGGAGTATTACGTGAAATCAATTTTGACATTATACCACCTGAAGTTTCAATACCAAGAGTTAATGGACAAACATCCATTAAAACGAGATCTTCTGAACCTTCAGCACCTGATAACACACCACCTTGAACGGCAGCACCAAATGCGACAGCTTCATCAGGATTAATACTTTTTGAAGCTTTCTTACCATCAAAGAAAGATTCTAACAATTGTTGAACCTTTGGAATACGAGTTGAACCACCAACAAGTACAATATCATCAATTTCTGATTTTTTAACACCTGCATCTTTTAATACAGTTTCAACAGGTTTTAAGGTCTTTTTAAATAAATCAAGATTGATTTCTTCAAATTTAGCTCTTGTAAGAGTTTCAGAGAAATCTTTACCATCATGGAAGGCTTCAATTTCCATTTTAACGGAAGATTGTGATGATAATAATCTTTTTGCCTTTTCAACCTCACGTTTTAATTTGGAGATAGCCTTCAGATCTTTTGAAATATCGACATTATTTTTTTTATTATATTGTTTTGTTAAATATTTTACAACTCTTGAATCAAAATCTTCACCACCAAGATGAGTATCACCAGAGGTTGCAATGACTTCAAAAGCACCACTTTCAATTGATAATAATGAAACATCAAAAGTACCACCACCTAAATCATAAACAATAATTTGTCTTTCTTCGGCTTTTTTATCTAAACCATAAGCTATTGCAGCTGCGGTTGGTTCTGAAATAATACGTAAAACATTCAAACCAGCAATTGTACCGGCATCTTTTGTTGCTTGCCTTTGGGCATCATTAAAATAAGCTGGTACAGTAACAACTGCATGAGTAACTTTTTTACCTAAATAAGATTCTGCAATTTCCTTCATTTTACTAAGAACCATTGCAGAAATTTCTTCAGGAGCAAAAGTTTTACTTTCGCCATTAACTTCAACTTTAATTGAAGGACGACCACTTTTATTTATGACTTTAAAAGGAAAATTTTTGATATCAGATTGAACACCTTTATCATTATATTTAAGACCAATTAATCTTTTAACATCATAAATTGTGTTTGTTGGATTTGAAGCAGCTTGATTTTTTGCTGCATCACCTATAAGACGTTCACCATCTTTTGTAAAAGCTACATATGAAGGTGTTATACGATTACCTTGATCATTTGCTAAAATTTCAACGTGACCATTTTTCATTACACCAACACATGAGTATGTTGTACCCAAATCAATTCCTATAACTGTTCCATAATCTTCTTGATTTTCTGCAACTGCTGTTATAGAGGAAAAAAATGTAGTAGGTATTAAGGAAATTAATATTCCATATAATATAATAGACCAACTTAGTGATTTTGGCCCCATGTTACAATACCAATCAGTCTTATAACTGCCAATTTCTATTATGTTAATAAAAAACAGAAAAGAAAAATTAAAATTAAAATTAAAAATTAAAACTTAAAATTAAAAATTAAAATTAAAAATTAAAATTAAAAATTAAAAATTAAAAATTAAAAATTAAAAATTAAAATTAAAATTAAAATTAAAATTAAAATTAAAATTAAAATTAAAAATTAAAAATAGAAATAAAAATAAAAATAAATAAATAAGCAAAAGCGAAAGCAAAAAAAATTAATTAAAAATAAATATTAATAGGTGGCAACGATTCAGTGGCAAATGAGGAAAATAGAAGTAAACAAATAAATAATAAATAATAAATATTAAATAATAAATAATAAATAATAAATAATAAATAATAAATAATAAATAATAAATAAATAATAATAAATAAATGCAAAAATAAATGCAAAAAATAAATAAATGCAAAAATAAATAAATAATAAATAAAAATAAAAATAAATAAAACAAAAATAAATAAAAATAAATAAATAAAAATAAATAAATAAAAATAAATAAATAATAAATAAAAATAAAAATAAATAAAACAAAAATAAATAAAAATAAATAAATAAAAATAAATAAATAAAAATAAATAAATAAAAATAAATAAATAAAAATAAATAAATAAAAATAAAAATAAACGAAAAGAAAAGAAAAAGAAAAAGTAAAGGTAAAAAAAAAATACGAATTAATTAATTAAATAATTAATTGGCACTTGACAATTGCCAATGGCCAATTTTAATTAATCCCATGTTTCAATAATAGACAACTTACTTTGTAAAATTTATTTTATTAAATTTACAGAGTTAATAAATGTAAATCTATACAAAAAACAAAAAACAAAATTTTAGAAATATAAAAATAGGAAATTATGCTTTTTATATATAGGAGAAAAATTTGTTTTTCTGCCTACTAGAAAACAACAACAACAACATAATTTAAAAAAAGAAAAAGAGAGAAAAAAAAAAAAAAAAAAAAAAAAAAAAAAAAAAAAAAAAAAAAAAAAAAAAAAAAAAAAAAAAAAAAAAAAAAAAAAAAAAAAAAAAAAAAAAAAACACATCAAAACAAAACAAAACAAAACACTATACAACAATACAACAAAACACAAAACAAATGTAACATTGGTTACTTACTTTCCTCTTTTGGAATATTCCCGAATTTAATTTCTTCCAGAAGGTTCTATAGTTGTTATGGTAACAATGACATTATATTATATTATATTATATTATATTATATTATATTATATTATATTTTATTATATTATATTATATTACCCTGTTTTTAATATGAATAATGTTAATAGCTGTTAATAACTTATTAATAGACTAACGTAGTTGTTAGGTCTATTAGTTTCTCACATAATACTTACAGGTAGTTACTATGACAATACCAGTATTTATTTATACATTATTAATTAATGTATTTTGGATTTTTTTACGCGTTGTTCGAATTAGAAATTTCTTATATGAGGTTTGTAAGTATATCTAATTTCATTCATTTTATTAGTTTATTTTATAAATTTTATTTATTTTTTAATCATATTATATTATATTATATTTTATAACTACTTTAATATTTATTATTAAGTAATACAAGGAAATATATAGAAGATAAATGTAAATATATTTAATAATGTAATAAAGTACAATAGTATTAAATACAAATTTAAAAACTAATTAAATTAAAATAAGTAGATTAAGTGGGTCTTACTGCCTGCCAGTCCTTAATATCCAGTCTATATATAAGCATTGCTACGTAAGTCTAGAATACCATGGCAACACTTAATTGGTAATTAATTAGATCCATGTGATTATATAGTCTTTTTGTTGCTACTATTCTGTAAACTATATCGCTATTAGTACACTAGGTATTCTATATAAGTCAATAATTATAACGAATTTTTTTAAACAGTGCTTTCAATTTTACATTTTAAATTATTTATTAAGCTGTCCGACATGCACTAGGGAAAATTCTATTCAATAGATGGAATGTATTATAAACATTATACATATATATATATATATATATATATATATATATTTTTTAGAATACAATGGTGATTGATGTTTATGTAATAATACAGAATGACCAATTTTTCTATAAAATTCAACAACATATAAAATTAAACTTATATATCAAATTAATATTCAGTCCTAATCTAAAAAAAAAAAAATCGCTATATTCATCGACTATTTTACATGGGAATTGATATCTACAACCCCTATACCCCCTTAAGGTTCCCTCGTAAGTGTTTTACGTAAGCGAAAATTTAAATCACCTACCGTATATAGTAATTATTTATACAAGTAGTAATCATTTAAAAGTTAATTAAAAAATAGTTCGTAAATTATACTTAATTAATTCAAACTGCTTTTTCTTTTGCAATATTATGTAAAAAAACAAGAAGAAACAACTTAACGTTTTAAAAGAGCTTTATAGTACAAATTACTGTGCTTTTATCCTAAAGCATAGTAAAATCGCATATTTTTAACAAAATTAGCTGAATATTGCTTTTAACTTCTGAGAGTTTATAAAATCATAACAAAAATTTTTAATTTTTCTACCAAGTTTGTATACTTATTTTTTAATTTAATTTCCAAAGAAATTTTAACAAAAGTTTAAAAAATTAAAAAAAATTTAATTATTTACTTATTCATTTTATTATTAATTTAATTTTAACTTTAACAACATAACCGAAATTGACAACATGATAAGCTCTAATTTTGGTAATAATCCTTCCAATTCGAATACTACGATTGGTTTTAATATTATTGATTCTAACTCTTCTATTATTCATTCTGTTTATAATATTATTAACAACAATTATTTTATTTCTGTTACTGTATCCAATTCTCTCGTAGATAATAATACACATTAAAGTACACACACAAGTATGCTTGTTAAATTGCTTAATACATCTCAATATTTTATAGATTAACAAGGCTAATAGAGTGTTTTTTTTTAGTATTACGACAAGGAAAGTCACATGGGATGGATGGCATGTTGTGGTTACACAACCGACGCATAATTATCCTGTAGGAGAAAATGTTTTACCATTTCCTCCGCAACAACGCGATTAAGTGACAGTGCAAAAAAGATCATTGATGATCTTACTGATGCTGGCTGTAACTCACGTCAAATTACTACGAATCTACGAAAAGAATTTCCTGATAGGCCATTGGCTTCAAGAACTATCTACAACTATAGACAAAAATCAAGACGTATATAATTAAATGGGAAAACTGAGATATAATATTTATTTGATAATCTACGAAATAATAAATAATAAATGGAATTCAAAAATAGATATAAATGATGAAAATGAAATTAATCACTTGTATTTAAGTTTTAAAAAAGCGTATTAAATTACCAATTTAGATATTTGTAAAGCTGTAAATTAATTTTTTTTAATTAAATTTTAACTAAATTTTAATTAACTACCAGCTTTTAATAGGGTAACAAGATAACATTACCAAGACAATTATGCGAGGTTGTCTGGGAAACTGGGATAGATATAGGAACTAATTGTTCCAATATCTGTTTACTATTAATTTGAATTGAAGTAATTCAAATCCATAATTACGAGTATTTACTTTTGCCACAGTAACAAGAATTGTTATGACAATTTGTGGCTACTATACCAAAATACTCCGATTATATTGATATTCCTTTCCCATAGTGAAAAAAAATGTAGAATATAACCATAAGTTAAAAAGTATTGTAAAACTAATAAAATTAGCAATAGCAACAGTGTAAATGAAAAATTTTCATGTATTAAAAAAGCGTAGTTCTTGCTCTCCTAGTAATAATAATTAAGTAGGTTATATAAATACATTTCCTACTTACAAAATACGATTTTAAATAACTGTAGATCAAATAAATATATTTCCATGACATTAAAAATTAATTAAAACTAACTATTTTCCTATTTTTTAAATAATTACTATATACGGTAATATATATTATTATAAATTGATTACATAAACCCTTAAGTGGCTGCACTGACTAAAAAGTATGGCTGGATTATCAATTCCCATCTAGAATAGTAAGAACATAAAGAAAAAAGAGAATAAATAAAAACCAGAAAGCAGAATAAATATATATATTTTTTTAATGATAATATTTAATATGCATCACAAATTTACATAGTAAACTTTTTTTTTTTATCTTAACTTGGGTCCCACCTTCTAGAAGGGGCAAGACCACATGCCGGGATCTAGCTCCGTTAACAGCAACATTGCTATTTACACAGTTAGCAAATAATGAACTGCAAAATTATGATGCAGCCTTAATTACCAGTATTATATCATTTATTAATAATTTCATTTTGAGTTAATTATTATTTATTAATTCAACCGTTTAATATTTTACAAAAATACACTAATAAAAAACAATATTATTAATAACATTCAATAAATGACTAATAAAGAAAAAATATTACCAATAATAGTAAAATACTTACTAATAAATATAAAATTATTACAAAATAAATTGAAAACATGACTAATAAAATAATAATTATTGAAAAAAAAAGATAAAAGTCGCAAACCTAATATTAATTAGCCAATAACATTAATTAGTTCTTTAAATAACTCTTTTATTTATTTAAACTACTTAAACTTCTATGGACGCAAACAAATTTTAGTTGGATTAACTGAACTTTTTGTTCTATAAACATTCAACACATGTCTCTTATATAAACGTAATTGTAAATATATTATAAATATTTGTATTTGTATTTGTATTTGTATTTGTATTTGTATTTGTATTTGTATTTGTATGTTGTATTTTGTATTTTTTGTATAAAATAGTGTAGAGAAACACTTTAACTTCATCTAAATTGTTTGACTTGCCTCTAGATTGTTTTTAGCATAATTCTCAATATTAAACAAAATGCATTCGCATCATTCTCATTCCGGAGACTATTCCAGACATGCAACAGACCATTTACACGACATTATTGAAACTGCCATTGAAAAAAACTTCTCAGTCTATGTTTTAAGTGAACATATGCCCCGGATAAGATCGCAGGATCTTTATCCCGAAGAGGTATTTACCTGTTTTTGAGTCTTTTTATTTTTTATTTTATTTTTACCGCTACTGACCAACAGTCCGATTTAACTCCCAAAGACCTTGAGAGGATATTTGCTACATATTACTCGTATGCTCGTCACCTGCAAAAAAATACATTTAATAAAATACACTTATTAGTAGGATTTGAAGTCGATTATATTACTCCAGATTATATAAATTATATTCAAGAATTAAGAAAAAAATATCCATTTGATGTGTTTGTTGGATCGTTACATCATGTATTTGAAACTCCAATTGATTTTGATCTAAATTATTGGAACAAAGCGTTAGAAATTGCTGGTGGAAAAATTGAGAATTTATTTATAGAGTATTTTGACAGACAATATGAAATGATTACTTCTTTAAAGCCTCCAATTATCGGACATTTTGATTTGATTAGGCTATTCGCTCCAAAGGATAAAGCTTTTCTACCACTACCTGATTTAAGCAAATTTGTTTGGGAGAAAGTTAAAAGAAATATTGATTTTGTTATTTCTTATGGTGGTGTTTTTGAATTAAATTCTGCTGCAATTAGAAAAGGCTGGGAAACTCCTTATCCACAACCTGATATTGCAAAATATATATTAAAAAATAAAGGAAAGTTTGTCTTATCTGATGATTCTCATGGAATTTCTCAAGTTGGTTTAAACTATCCAAAGGTTATAAAGTATTGTCGTAAAATTGGTATAAAAGAAATTCATTATTATGATTTCGATACTAAAGGTGATATATTTAAAGAGAATTATAAAATTATATTGAAAAGTATTCCAATTGACAAACTAGAAAAGCATCCTCTTATTTCCGAGAGTTTCATTATTGTTATTTTTTTTTTAATATTATCGTATTTCGTTATTATTTATTTTTCAGTTTATTCGAATATTTCTTTATCATATTTACTTACTCCAAACTATGTTCCATAAATAGAAATTATATTTATTTTTTGTTACATTCACTTTCTTGTATTTAATATTATTTATCCTTAACTTATAATTCCTTAACAGAATCAATAACTCCAGCTGCAACAGATGTTCCTTCTTTTCTTAATATAATCCTACCCAATTGTCTATTATTTTTAAAAGGCGCAACAGGGAATGGATATCCATCAATTATTATTTCTACAATAGCACCTTTGCCAGCAGTTAAATGTCGAGGATTTTTTTTTATTACTTCCCCATTAGTTTTATCAATCAAAGAAATTAATTTTGAAATACGAGCGGATCTATGAGCTCTACCCCTATGTAAATCGAACGTAGATCCAGATAATAAAGGAATTTTTAATGCTTCAAATGTAATAATATGACAAATGATTGTATTAGAGCACATTATTGGTTCCTTTGGAGAACAAATAATATCACCAACTCGAACATTATTAATTTGTTCAATATCCATTATTAATTCTAAAAGAACATTCTCTTCAGAAACTGCCCAATTACGTAATTTATCATTTTCATTAGAATTACTGTGTGCTTCATCCAAGATAACATTCTTAACAATAGCTTTTTCAAAACTAGGAACTATCATAACTTCTTCTCCAGATTGAACGCAACCATTTTCAATCCTCCCAGCTACAGTTATAGTTGATGAACTACCACTACCTTTAAATACATCATTTATAGTCATTTGTAAAGGAGATTTTATATTTGCCTTACCAGTACTTTTCATCTTTTCTAGTGCATCAACTAACGTATCCCCATCCTTATACCATGAAAATTCAGCAATTTTAGTTCTCTTAACAACATTTTCACCAGTTAATCCACTGCAAGGAATAAATATAATATCAGATTTTTTAAACCCAACTGAAACTATAAATACTGTTAAAATATCTACAACATAATTAAATCTATCTTCACTCCAATTAGCATTATCAAGTTTATTTACAGCAATAATGATATCCTTCACTCCTAAACTTCGAACTAATAGAGCATGTTCCTTAGTTTGACCTCCTGCGCTAAACCCAGATTCAAATGCTCCAGTGGAAGCATCAACCACTAAAATAGCAAAATCCGCTTGTGCTGCACCTCCAATCATATTAGGAACAAAATCTTTGTGACCTGGGGCATCAAGAATAGTAAATGAAGATTTTTCAGTTTCAAAACTAGATTGCGCAATATCAATTGTCACACCACGTTCACGTTCTTCACTAGTTTGATCAAGTACCCATGCTAAGGCAAAAGATCCTTTCCCAATATCTGTACTTTCTTTTTGAAATTTACGCATCGTCCGTTGATCAACTTCACCTAAATCATATAATAAACGACCCATCAAAGTACTTTTTCCTGCATCAACATGACCAATTACAACAAAATTTAATGCAGATTTTTTACTTGAAGAAGTTTTCAAGTATTCTTCTTGGATATTTAAAAGCTTTTTTTTAGGCTTAAATACTTGTTCTTTAACTGGTTTATTACTAGACAATGAAATGTTTTTTACTCCCGAGGAAATCTTTGATACTGTAAAATATTAATTAAAAAAATAAAAAAAAAATAGAGCAAAAAATACATAAATGAAAATAGTAAAAAAAAAAAAAAAAAATAAGTTAGTAATTATAAAAAACCTTTAGCATTATGTTGTGCATTTAAAACAATATCATCAGGACTGGGTGATAAAAATCCAGCTGAGACTTGTTTTTTATATTCATCAGCAACTGGTAAATAAAACATCATATCTATAATTGAATCAAAGGTATTCTCCGTTTGTTTAGGTATATTAGAGCCTTCATTAGATTTTAATTTTTCTTCACCACATAAAACGTTTGAAAATCCAGATGGTTTGTTTGGCATATAAGATTTACTAAAATCATTTTTTTCAAGCAAAGAAGAAGTATTATTATTTGGAATGTTGTTTGAACTTAATAAACTATTATTCTGATCGGACAGCAATGTAGGAGAGTCTGAGACTGGCACTGAAAATTTTTTCTTTAAGAAAGAAGGAATTGTTTGGTCTATGTTATTTTTCGCTTCTGAATTTAAATTTAGTTTTTCAAGTTTATTTACTGTTGATGTAGTGGAATTATCCAGAGTATTATCTGGTTGTGAAACTTTTGATTTTCTAGCCAGTAAACCTTTCAAAGCAGAGGAGCTAGAAGAACCTAATTTTAAGGAGTTTAATCCTTTGTGAGGGGTTTGATTTAGTGCAGATCGTTTCGCAGCTAATGCAGCAAGTTTTGAACCAGGAGTTAGATTAGGAGTTGGTGAGGCGGTATTAGGAAGATTGATATTGTCTGCACATGTCAGTGAAGGTAAAGTTGAGATAGTGAAAAAAAAACACAAAAGAAAAAAAAAAAGGAAAAGAAAAAAATAAAAATAAAAAAAATACCCAAAGAAATTAAAAAGTGGTATTGTTTAAACAAACGGAGAAATGCACAATGAATCATTACACATCAGATGAAGGCAGATTTAAATAAAAAAAAAAAAAAAAAAAAATAACGGGGAAATAAGAACAAAGATAAAAGTAATATTTAACTTACTTTTTGTTTCTGTGTTGAAGTTTTCTTTTGAGACTGATTTCTCTTGTGATTCTTTTTGCTGTACATTTTGGGAATTTTGCGATTTCTGTGTGTTTAGTGTCTTTTGTGTCTTTTTAGCCTTTTTGGCCAACAAATATTTTACTGCCTTGTCTACATCAAAGTAATAGTACCACAATGATTCTCTCAAATCGCTATCTAAAATGTCAGAATTTTCTGCACCTAATTGTTGTCTAGCAATGACAAGTGACTCTTCCAATTGTTCTTAGGATGTTAGTAAAACGAACGATTATACAATAATTTATTTGCAGGTCAATTGTGTTTTTCAAAGACAATTTCTAAGAAATTTATTTAAAACATACTTTTTTCCTCAGCAGACATTTCTGTATGTTAGTAAGCGTGCAACATAAAAAATAAAATGAAACACAGTCTATAACAACCGTAGACTACAGGAAACCACAGGAAACCACAAAATCCAAATTGGCCCATAGCAACCCACAGACAACGTAGAAAGTTACAAAACTTACCTTCTTCACCATTTTCATCATAGTCATCGTCTAAAATATCTATTCAATTAGTAATTGTATAATTAAATTCATAGTAAATACATATTAAATGCATAGCAACCTGCATAATTTAAAAACTCACCATTAACATCTAACTTCTGAACAAATCTGTGGCGAGACATTTTGTATTGTGTAATAAGAAATTTGAGATTTTAAGGAAAAAAGAAAAAAAAGTATTTTTTTTTTTCCTTAAATAAGTGCAACAAAAACAAAACAAAACAAAAACAATAACAACAAAATAAGGAAAAGAGGGTAATTCATATTTAGTAATTTGCGATAAATACGTAAAAAAACGACAGACAGGGTAACATTGCTTTTTATTTCTTTCTTTTAGAACTCGATTGGAGTTTATTTGCATCTGGAGAAGGTGAATAGGGATTTTTTGTTTTTGGGTAATTGAGTTTGTTATAGAAATACTTTAGAAATACTTTAGAATACTTTTAAAAATAATTTTACAAATACTTTTATTGTTATTTGGATTTGGTTGTTTTGAGAATCTGTGTGTTTAAGATTTCTTATGTGGATATCTGTTTTGAGTGTATTTCTTAATATTTTTATATATTAAATAGCACATCTTGTACAAACACATGACTTAGTAGACATATATAAATCACAAGTAAAAAAGAGTTTTTCTACGTTATTTTGTTATATTTAAAAATTATATTATATTTTATTTTATTTTATTTCTATTGTTTCCAGTAGTTTTGTAGTTCTTTTATTCTATATGGATGGCTAAGACTAGAAAGTAAACGTTTTAGTCTATTATTTATAAAACAGTTTTAACTAAATATATGAAAACATGATACAATAGTTTTACTGTTTTATAAAGAAAATATAATAGAAAAATAATTGTTTTCTATGTGCTATTTAATTGGATTGTATCATGTTTTTCCATTTGAATTATAACGTTCATAAGCAGGAAGTGTAGCAAAATAATATAATATAATATAATATAATATAATATAATATTATTATTTAGTATTATTTATTATTATTTGTTATTATTTGTGTATAATACAAATTGAATAAATTCAATTTGCATTTATTATTTATTATTCTTAGGTTTCCAATAGGATTCTATTCTTTTCTTTCTCTTTTCTTTTCTTTTCTTTCTCCCCTGTGTCAAAATCAATATTTTGTATTTTTCATTTTTTATATAGCATTTACTATTATTTTATATCAAATTTGTTTTTCTCCTATGTCAAATTCAATGTTTTGTATTTTGTATTTTTTATTTAGCATTTATTGATTATCTATAATAATTTTGTTTTTCCT
>JAJMCY010000192.1:8024-23176 GCA_030565755.1 Ascobotryozyma cognata
TTTTTTTTTTTTTTTTTTTTTTTTTTTTTTTTTTTTTTTTTTTTTTTTTTTTTTTTTTTTTTTTTTTTTTTTTTTTTTTTTTTTTTTTTTTTTTTTTTTTTTTTTTTTTTTTTTTTTTTTTTAAATTTTTTTTTTAAATTTTTTTTTAATGGATTTCTGACGTACAATAATTCATATATATCATCCACGTATATTATCTGTAAATAATACAATCTATATATTTTATTTACAATGTAATGAAATAATTCTTTTTGTCTTGTATAAATAAATATGCTGTCAATAGATTTCGAAAAGTCCCAAAGGGTATAGGGTGTTAGACCCTATTCAATAATGAATAGTTTATTACAAAATTATATAATAGTATCTGTTATATTGGATTTAATTATACTTTTGTATGAAAAATTGATCAATTATTCTTTATTCATATTAATTATAAAAATATATATACTTTTAATTCAATTAAAAATTATATAATAATATACAAATATAATATACATTAATTTTTTTTATTCTTGTAATCCTATATATTGTTTTCTTAAGTACATGTGGGAATGTCTGTGTAATGTATATAAATATATCATAGACATAATAGATATAACATTAAGACAATAAATCCATATAAATATCCTTATAAAAAATAACATACAAATATAAAAAATAATCCACACATAATATAATCATATATACACGTGTAACTAAAAAAAATCAATTGATTAGGCAGAAGTATCATGTTCAACTTTAACTTCTTTGACAGTTGTAGGGCTTGACTTTAATTTAATATCTTGTGAATACATATCTAAACGATTATATCTTGTATCCAAATCATTTTCAGGTTGGCTATCTTCACTCCATTGTTCTAATTCTGTAGAAGGATTAACTTCATTATTATCAAAACTAGTATTCAATTTTTGATTATCAGCAATAGTTTTAGAACTATAAATTTCCTTTGAACGTTTAAGTATAATAATCATAAAAAAAGTTACAAAAGAAGCAATAATAGAAATTCCAGTAATAGATACAAGAACCATATTTGAATTTCTATATTGATTTTTAGCATCTTCAGGCCAACCAGTATATAAGGCATAAGTAGTCATTACTGAACCTAAATTTCCTACACCTGAAACAAAAGCAGTTGAGAAAGCACTTCCAATCTCACCATATCTTGTACCAAAAATTTCTGCAGTCCATGTCATACATATAGGTACAGTAGGTCCTAGACCAAAACCAATTACTAATAGACCAGCATATTTTGACCATGGATGAGAATGGAATGTAGTTACAAAAAAACCAGTAATAATAGTAACACAGCCTAAATTGAAAAATGCAAACCTATATCTATAATATTTATCTGATATAGGAGTTATAAGTAAAATCCCAATAAGATCACATATCCAAATAGGAGCAGTAAGTAAAGATAAAGTTACAGAAGACCATGAAGGATCAATTACACTTAATAAAGTAGAAGCAAAAGTTTGCACACCAAAACCAGTACCAACTACACCAAAATACATAATCATTAAAGGCCAAAGAAAAGGATCCAATAAAACTTGTAGTAATTGGCGCCAAGTCCAATGGGAACCTAAGCCAGAGTATTTAGCCATATCATAACAGTGTAAGCGTTCATCAATTCCAGTTAATATATGTCTTCTTGAAATAAGCCACCAAATTCTTTTCCAAGTTGGAGCATTCTTATTTTTAAAAGATTTTAAGCTAATTTCATCTTGATCTACTATTATATTAGAAGTTGATGATGATAAATTAGCATTATTAAAAAGATGTAAAGAAGGACGTTCTGGTAACCAAAATAAAAGAGCAATACCGACAGCAATTCCAACAACACCCCAAACAATAAACATCCATTGATAACCAGTATAACCTCTAATACCATCCATATACTGAAAACCAGCAGATACTAAACCTACAGCAGCGGCAGAAATTTGAGCAGCAGTAAAATAATAACCAATTCTTCTTGCTATTCTATGTGGAGGATACCAAAGAGTCATATAATAAGCTAAACCAGGCCAAAGACCAGCCTCGGCAACACCTAATAAAGCACGAACTAAAATAAAAGACCATGGTTTATTACAAGCAGCAAGACAAGTACCAACTAAACCAATTGAAATAGTAATACGAGACATCCAAGCATGTGGAGAAACTTTTGTCATAACTAAATTAAAAGGCATATCAAAAACTAAATAACCAACATAAAATAAAGCTAATGCCAATGAAAGTTCATGTGTTGAAAGTTTTAATATATCTTGAAAAGTATGTCCTTCAGCTTTATTCATTGTTAATGCTAAACCAACATTTGATCTAATACCAGAAGTAAGAAAATATAAAATCCAACATGGTGGTATAATTGCAAAATCTAATATCCAATATATCCTATCTAATTCTTTTGTAAGAATTGATTTATCTATAGTGTTAAAATCTGCATTTGGAGGTAATTTCGATTGAAAAAGTTTTTTAATAATAATGTCCATTAGTGTGTTTTTATACGGGAAATTTTTAAATTGAGTTTATGTACATATATAAATTATTAGTTACTAAATTTATTTAAATAAGAAAAAAAAAAAAAAAAAAAAAAAAAAAAAAAAAAAAAAAAGAAAATTCTTTATAAAAGCTTTTTATATTCGAATATATATTCAAATATTTTGTTAAAAGTATGAGTCAGTAGTAAATAATAAACAAATAAATAATAAATGAATGCTTTAAAAAATTTATTACTCAACAATATTAAATTCAACAAAATAGGATCAACCAATAAGAAATTTTATTCAGTAGCATATAGTAATAAATTTCAATTTTCTTAGCTATTTAATTTAATTTTTTTTTTAATTTTCTTTAATTTTACTTAATTTTATTTAATATATTTAATATATTTAGTATAATTTAATCTCGTATAATAATACTAAGTGAATAATAATAGTCAAAAATACTAGCGTGGAAAAACCCTTAGTTAGATAAAAATTAATTGCGAATATTCTTATTATCCCAACAGTTACTATCATCGCTCGCATATCGCAAATTCGCACATTATTATACTACAGAGATGTGACCAAAGTGGGATTGGTTTGCTTTGAAATTAAGGAATTCAAAAAAAAATAAAAATAAAAATAAAAATAAACAAATGTAAAAAAGGTAAAAAAGGTAAAAAATTAAATAGAATTATATATAATTAATGTGTTTATAATTTAATAAAAATATAATATATAGAGTATAAAAGATTTTGTGTAAATATTTAATATAATACAATGAATATAGAATTTAATAATAGCATAATAAAATAATATAACTGCGTAGTGTATACAATATGAGCGTATAGCATAGTATCTATAGAGATTAATATTTTATATTATATAATGTAGTATAATATATATAAAGATTTTATTTATCGTAATAATCTATTTCATATTACTATGTAGAATCTATATATCTAACTTATATTTACTTATGTAATAATTCTCGTGTAATGAATGTATAGTAATACCATATTACCAAATAATCTATATATCTCCAAACTGCATTTTATATATTATTATACCTTGAGCCCTTGTATAACAATAAGTATGTAAAATGACAAAAAAATAAAATGAAATTAATTATGCAGACAAAAATATATATATATATATGTAATATATAAAATAAAACGAAATAAAGCAAAAAGTAAAATAGAAATATAAAATAAAATAAAATGTAAAATAGAAATTTAAAATAAAATTTTAAAAAAACAAAAATAAAAATAACAATAAAAATAAAAATAACAATAATAAATGCATTTCAAATCAACCCATATAGAATTAGTCATGTAAATAATAAACATAACAATTCTAATTCCATAAGCATTTATCATAATAATCGTCGTAATCTTCATCATCATAGTCATAATCAAAAAAACATAAAAAAAAAAAAGCATTTATTATATAGTAAAAACCAAAATAATAATAAAGGAAAGAATAAACAAAAATTAATAAGATAAAAAATAAAAAAAAAAAACATAAACGAAAACAAAAACAAAAACAAAAAAATAATCAAAAGATAATCAAAAGATAATCAAAGATAATCAAATGCCTAAACCATAATATAACTAAAATAAAATTAAATTAATCAAAATTATTAATGTCTTACTTGTATAATGTTATTAAAATCCTGAATTAGCAAATGCAACTCCATGTGGTGTTCCGGAAGGATATAAGCTATTCTGACTCACTGGCCATCTACCATTATCATTAAGAGTTTTATTATTATAGTCAGCACGATTACCACTAGTATTATAACCAATATTTCCATTGTTAATATTGTTATTATTATTATTATTATTATTATTATTATTATTATTATTATTATTAGTATTATTATTATTATTATTAATATTATTATTATTAGCAGTAGTAGTATTAGTATTATTGGTATTACCGTTAATATTACTATTAACACCATTTACCCCATCATCTCTAAAGGAATCAATTTTAAACAAACCTCCTCCGTTAAATTGATTCAAATCACCATTAGAAGCAACCTCATGAGGATATGCAAATGGATATCCCTGAATGGGATGTGCTCCAAATGGCATAAATACCTGGCCTGGGTAATTCATTGCGTCCCCAATTGCATTATTATTTAGCTGCATCGGGATTTGCATTTGCAATTGTGAAGGTGGTTGAGATGCGAGAAGAGGAGGGTGTGACCCAATCAATCCGTTAACAGCAGGTGTACCCAGTCCAGCAGGATTACCAACTAAATTTCCATGCCCGTTAATAACACCACCATTATTCATATTATTGCTAATTGCCATTTCAATCAAATTCTTATTAGAAGGAGAAATATTAACAGCACACATCCAAATTCTAGTTTTGTAAATTCTAAACAAATCCCTTACAAGTTCTCTAAAGTCAATACGATGAGAAGCTGCATAAAAAAACGTCAATTTACGTCTATCCCATTGATATTCAGCATCTACCACAGTCATACACAAATTACGTTCTTGAATTTTTGCTATGCAAAGTCTTAAAGCTTTTG
The DNA here is from genome assembly GCA_030565755.1 of Ascobotryozyma cognata. Classification (NCBI taxonomy): domain Eukaryota; kingdom Fungi; phylum Ascomycota; class Trigonopsidomycetes; order Trigonopsidales; family Trigonopsidaceae; genus Ascobotryozyma; species Ascobotryozyma cognata. The sequence continues at coordinate 13,044 of JAJMCY010000192.1, forward strand.
CTTCATCAGCTTTTTTAATATAGAGTTGTTGAATTTCGCTTGCTTTTGCATACCATATTACTTGTTTAGGTTGTAAAATAGTTATTAAATTGATCCCATCACGAGCAATAGAATTTCCATTATTAATTGCACTAATCGTATCTGTATTATTATTAGAATTTCTTGCTAAAATATTACCATTACTTGTACCACCACTATTCCCATTCCCATTGCCAATAATACCATTACTAAATGAATTATTAATAAAAGCGTCTGATTGTATAGAAGACTGCGCATTTGTAGAATTAGATAAACCTGTAGATAATGGTGAGTCATAGGCACATTGTAAAGCAGCTTGTTGTTCCTGATGTTGGAGTACCTTAAGCACGCGAGCAGCATCATAAGGTACCGAATCAATAATAACTTTCCCTAAGTCCTTTCCGCGATCAGCATCGACAATTACAAGATCGCCAACATGTACAACTAAAGCAGGAACTAAATTGGAAGTTTTCGGATCAATGACTTCAGGTATGTAAAAAACGTCTATACGACCGCCTTTAAATTCGACTATGCACAATTTTTGATGCCTTACATTTTGAGAAACTAGGGATTCGTTGTTCAAATTTGACATCATTGCTAAGAGCTGTTTAATTTGAGGGGTGAAAATTGAAGCATATGCAGGAGACTCAGAGGCCTGCAAGGGAGTAGGGATTACAAAATTATGCTTCGCAAAATTAAGAATAAAATCACGAGATGGAACAGCTCTATGTAAGTCTAAAGCAAAATAAAAATCTAACCGTTGAGCAATGGAAGAATACTGAGCTTGATTTGAATTAGAAGAAGGAATAGAAGATAAAGTTGTCGAAGGAGATGAAGAAGATTGTTTATTCAAAGGAACATTAAAAGTAGGAGATAATTCAGATTGCATATTATAATTTGCAGAAGAAAGAACAATATTTGATGTAGGAGTTTTTGAAGGAGATCCGATTGAAGTTGGAAGATTTAAATCAATGCTTGACGATCTAAATCTTTTTTGAGGAGTATCTATAGCATTTTGATCATCATCTGACAAATTTAAATTATTCAGTCGTCTTTGTAAAAGAAGATATTCATCAACGGAATTTCCTCTTGTTGTATTTGAAAAAGTGGAGTACATTCTTGGATTAGAATCGTTTGAAGGAATACTCCTGCGTGAAGGTTGATTCGTATTTTCAAAGGAAGAAGATGATGAAGCAGATGAGGGAGGGAATTTCATGGAAAATTTATTTGATGCAACCTGAGAGTGAATATTTGGTAAAAGTGAAGATCTTCTTTGTGGGTTGTTTGCCTCAGAAAATATACGGGACATAAAATCTAAACGATCATTAGCTGAAAAGGAAAAAGACTTATAATCTTTTATATTTGGATTCGCAGAAATAGGTACTGGAAGATTGGATAGATGGAAAGAAGGAGGGTCAGATTGAGAATTAGAATTATTTGGGTTAAGAGAAGCTGATGAGTTTGGATTAAAAGGAGGAGATGATTGTTGTGAAAGAAGGGATAATGGAGGAGGAGACGATTTTCTAGCATATGAAGGATTCCAAAGAGGAGAATGAGCATGTACAGAAGAACGGTGTTGAGGAATTTGTTGCTGTCTTGGTGAAGCGAAAGGATCAGAAAAAAATGACAAATTTTGTAATTGATGATTATTTTTTTGAGTCTGATTTTGGAATTGACTATCTTGAAATTGATTTTGAAGTTGTTTTGGTTGAGAAGTAGGAGAAGGAGAATGAATAGACAAAATTGGAGACATGTTTGGAGAAAAAGAAGGTCGTTTCATATTATTTGTATTATTAGTATTTGTGTTATTGAGGATGTTATTAATACTATTATTGTTATTGTTATTATTGTTCATATTATTATTGTTATTATTGTTGTTATTATTATTTTTATTATTATTGTTATATGTAGGAAACATATTTGAAGCTGTTGAAGAAGTATTATTCATATTTAAAGAATTAATGTTATCAGCAATAATATTTGCATTAGCAGTAGGAGAAGCAGAAGAAGAGGAAGTTGGAGAAGTTGAAAAAGGAGAAACTAAAGAGAAAGAATATGAAGAAGCGGTGGGAGATGGTGATAAAGATGAAGAAATAACAAAATTTTGATTATTAGAAGCCAACTGCACATTTGTGTGCAGTTGACTATTTTTTTTCTTAGGAGAAGAAAAAAATTCTTGCATAAGATAATTTAATAATTATATAATAGAAATGAGTTGAAATAGTAATTTATATTGTTTAATTATTTAATTATAAAAATTAAAATAATTATTCAAAAATATTATTTAGTGGCGAAAATAAAATTCTAAGGAAAAAAAAAAAATGTTAGTACAACTAAAAATAAAAACGAAATAAAATAAAAAATAAAATAAAATAAAATAAAATAAATAAAAATAATATACACTTACTATAAAATAATTAATAAACTAATTACACATAAAGATATAAAATACGAAAGAATTCAAAATAGCTAAATAAAAAAAAAGTGTATACAATAAAAAAAAAAAAAATTTATATTATATTTTATTTTATTTTATGTTATTTTTTTTTTTTTTTTTTTTTTTCCTCTATTCAAATATACAACACAAAAGTATTTTTCATTCGAATACTTTCTTTTAAATAATAAAAAAAAAAAATTATTTATTCTATATTTATTATTACTATTTCTATTTTAATTTATTAACTATTATTTATCATTATATAGTGCAACAAATTCGCATGAAGAACAAACAATTCAAGTGGTGCTGCGATGGGAGATGGAGATGGATTATATAATTAATTTGTCATATATGATTTATAATTATGTAATCTAACAAATTGTTACTAATTATACTTAAAATATTATTAACAATACCAAGAAAAACTACTAATAAATTAAAATTTATTACTAATACGGGTCTGGGTGTGACTAAGTGCGGGCAGCATTTGATTATATAATCTCAATGAAGTCAGTGTGACATAGTGTGATATAAATAGCTACTAAGTACTAAGTAATATTAAGTGATAATTTATTTATTTGTTAATTGAGATTAAATATGCATTATTAATACATACAATCAATATACATATATATAAATATATACAAAATATATTATTTAATATATATTTTAATTAATATATAATCTCGTATATTGTCCAATCTAGTATAATAAACCGTTGAGAATATCTAAATAGTTAATTACTAAGCGAGATATTTGGATTAGTCATTATTGGTGTGATATTACTTAATATATTATTTATTATTATTATAACAGTCACATAGACGCAAGTTAGTGACGCAAAATTAAAATAATAAAGTAAGATTATACAGATGGATACCAGTGTTAATTAAAGATTAAGAAGTAGAATAAAAAATAGTTAAAGGTTAATAAGAATAATAGTAGTATTTAAATTTACATTTACATATACAGAATGTTGATTCCAAAAGAAGATCGCAAGAAAATACACGCCGCTCTTTTCAATGGTGAGTGAAATTTTATATGTTATATATATGTTTTAGAGAATTCAGGTTATAGATTATAGATTATAGATTATATATAGTATTTATATTTACAATGAATATTTCTATTTCATTTTATTATATGTATTCTATTATATTTCCTGTTATTTAAACTCTATGATCGTATTTCTGTAATATAAGCTATTATTATATTTTTGTTATATTTATATAGCGTATTTATTGCTTATTATATTTTATATGTAATGTATTTTATATTTATATATATAATTCAAATACTTTTATTTGTTTATATGTGTTTATATTTTTGAATATATGCATTAATTTATTTATACTTTAAATTTTATATATATATATACACTATAAGTCTTATAAAAAAACACTATTCAAGTATTAACATGACAGAGGGTGTTCTCGTTGCTACTAAAAACTACAATCAACCAAAACATGATACAATAGATACAAAAAATTTATATGTAATTAAGGCACTCCAATCATTGACATCAAAAGGTTATGTCAAGACACAATTTTCATGGCAATATTATTATTATACTTTAACTGATGAAGGTGTAGAATATCTTCGCAATTGGTTACATATTCCAGATGCTGTTATTCCAGTTACACATAAATCACCAGCAACAAATGCTCCATCTTCAGCACCTTCGTTTGGTCGTCGTAATGCTGGTGGATATGGTAGAGAAGATTCTTACCGTCGTCGTGATAATGATTCTAAGGAGCCAATTCCCGGATCTGGTCCTTCTTTCCGTTCGTAATTTGTTTTATATAGTGATATAAATTTATGTACATTTACGTGTAAATACGCCTGTGTGTATGTATGTATGTATGTATGTATGTATGTATTTATATATAAATTATATAAATATATATATATATATATATTTATATATAATTAATAAAATAACATAATAACCAATAATAAATAATAACACTGATTTTAAGTTGGAACATAAATAAAAGTTCCCACGCAACAACAAATTAAATAAACGCGTCAAATGAATATATAAATTTATATAAAACAATTAATATTAAATAATAATAAACAATAAAATATAATAATAAATAAATAATAATAAATAATAATAAATAATACATAAACAACAATAAATTTTATGCTTCTAAAATGGAGAAAATTGAGGAGTCTGTATGCAGGTTTAAAAAACTTTCACCTATAACAAATGAAGATTCTATTTTAAGAGATACAAATTTTTTACTAAGTGGCAATAAAAATAATAATACAAACAATAAGATAAACTATTCATTAATTACGGAATTAATTTCACATGCTTCTAATTTAGCTAATATACATGATTCTCTTGTATTGGATATTAAACAAACTATTAATAAATTAAAAAAACGTTCTAATAAAAAAGTGCCAGTTTCTAGTGCTTATAAAATTGCCAAAGAGAGACATGTACGTGTTTTGAATAATTTTAATAATACTTTCAAAAAACATAAAAATATCCTTTCTAAACTTGTTACTCTTGAGCGTATTTTAGGAGATAAAACGTGATTTAAATGTGTATTGTATATTATGCTATATAATGTATAATATATGATAAATAATATGTAATGAATAATATATAGTGAATAATTTATAATATAAATATAATGTATGGTGTGGTGTGGTATAATAAAGGTAATAATTTATTTATAAGTAATAAGTAGTTAATAAATATTTAATAAATAATAAATATTAATAAATACCAGTAAGAAATAATAAATAATAAATAATAAATAATAAATAATAAATAATAAATAATAAATAATAAATAATAAATAAACAATAATAAATAAATTATAAATAGTTAATAAATAATAAATATTTTTAAATATTTTTAAATATTTTTATATATTCTTAAATATTCTTAATTACTTTTAATTCTTAAATATTTTTAAATATTTTTAAAAAAATATATAACAAACAAACAACATGATTTATGTCACTCTATCGTCCTTTCCAGGACTAAGTTTAAAAAACCTAACATATTCTGATAATTTAATTCCCCTTGCAGATATTGTAAATGATATACGCTCTCAAATTCCTTCTTCAATCTCTAACAAAGTATATATATCATTTGCTTCTGGTAAACCATTACCATTAGCTAATTCATCTATAAATGTTTTGTCATTAAATTCCCCCCCTACTACTACTATTACTACTAACAATAATATAACTAATAAAAAATATAATAATAATGAGGAAGAATCATACTATTTATCATTTAGAATAAATGCAAGATTATGCGGTGGTAAAGGCGGTTTCGGATCTCAATTAAGAGCCCAAGGTGGCCGAATGTCATCATCAAAAAAGAATTCAAATTCACAAGATTCTATGGGTCAAATAAATTCTACTGCTCAAGATGCATATAGAACATTACAAGGTCGTAGAATGCGTTCTATAAGACAAGCAAAAGATCTTGCTGCTTATTTAGAACAAGCACCTATTAAAGCAAAGGCAATTTCTGAGGCAAAACGTGAAAAACTTTTAAAAATAATAAATACACCCATAAATACTTCTACAAATCTACGGTTTAATGATATTCAATATTTAGAAACTTCTCAAGATGTTGTTGATAATATAAATCGTTCTGTACGTCTTGTTTCTAATGTTCATGTTTCTACAAATATTCAAGATATAGAACGGTTGGGTGTGGTGACTACGGATACTACAGATACTACCACTAATAATGATGCTACTAATAAAGATAATGATAATAATAATAGGGATAATAATAAAAGTAATAATAATAATAATAATAATAATAATAATAATAATAATAATAATAATAATAATAATACAAACAATAATGATAATAATGATAATGAAGTCTTAGATGATGCTGCTTTTGGTTCTTTTTTTGCGTAGCGTTGCTATCCATAAATTTGACTTTTATGTATTATTGCATTTATAATAACAACCACCACATTATTAATAGTAAGCATATATTTATTTACTTTACATATATATATATTTATTTACACATACATAAATTTATTTACACATATACTTATTCTTTGTTTACACATATATTTTAAATCTTCATTTATTTATTCGCCTACATCTATATAAATATATATATATATATATTCACGCTTATAACTATATATTTACAATGTTAAAATCTCTTTCAAAATATTGCCACAATAATTATAAAAATTACCCAATAAAATCATTTATACGGTCTTTATTTATACAACCACTGTCGACACCGAATGAAAATGCAATAAAATTTGCTCCCTCTGGTACAAAAATACTCCCCGATACATTAACTAATAACGGTAGCCAATCAACAACTATTGAGTATTTATCTGGTCGTGAAGCAATCGGTTGTCCATTAGCTCATAAAATTTTTTCACTTCCAGGTATATTATCTGTAATGTTAGGTTCAAATTTTATTACTGTTGAAAAATCTTCAAATATACCATGGCAAGAAGTTAAACCAGAAATATTTTCAATAATTACTGAATATATTTCTTCAACACCAAATGGTAAAGGTCCAATTATTATTAATGTTGAAAAAAATACTGATGGTACTCCAATAAATATGTCATCTGATACTGCTCCACATCCAAATGATTCTGAAGTTATTTCAATGATTAAAGAATTAATTGATACTCGTATACGTCCTGCTATACAAGAAGATGGTGGCGATTTAGAATTTAGAGGTTTTGATGAATCTACTGGTATAGTTAAACTTAAACTTAGAGGTGCTTGTAGATCTTGTGATTCTTCTTCAGTAACTTTACAACATGGTATAGAATCAATGTTAATGCATTACGTAGAAGAAGTAAAAGGTGTTGAGCAAGTTTTAGATCCTGAAGAACAAATTGGTCTAGATGAATTTAATAAGCTTGAAAAAAATTTAAAACAACATACTGAGTAACGTTTATTATAATCTACTATTTATTATTTATTAACTTCAAACATTCATTGTAAATTTAATATAACATCAATACATACCAAATTTATAAATAAATAAAATAAACAAATAAATAAATAAATAAATAAATATTAAAACAATAAATTTATAAAATATATAAAATATATAAAATAATTTAATACAACATGAAAATAGGTGAACTCTTGTTATTTATCTTTGTAAACATTAATTAAACATCATTATGTTTATATAGTAATAGTTTAAATATATTATATTCTATTCCATCATACTATAACAAAATCAGAAGTGGATAAAATAAATCCCATATCTAAACTATACCAAATACGTAATATAAATATAAATATTAATAATATAAATATTTAATCGTAAAATGAAATAAAAATAAAAAAATTATAAAATAATAAACAAAAATATAAATTAAAAAAAGTAATAAAAATAATTAAAATAATACTCTAATAATCATTCATTTAATTTTCTGCTGAAGCAGCTTTATGGCTTTCGCCTTGTGCTTGAGATGCAGCACTCTTGTCTTTTCCCTCTTTTGATTCTGTCTCACTTTCTGATTTAGCATCAGTTTTAGTTGTTGTTGCTGTTGCTGTTGCTGCTTTTGTTGCCGTCGCTGTTTCCTTGGCTTCTTGCGCAACTGCTGCTGCTGCTGCTACTGCTGCTTCTGATTTAATCTTTGCAGACTGAGAAGCTAATGCTTCCTCAAAAATATTTAATCCTTCATCTATTAATTCATAATCAATATTAAGTGGTGGGATCAATCTAATAGTATTCTTTCCAGCTGATATAATAAGTAATCCCCTTTGTCTACATTCATTAATGATATCAGTAGGATCAATAGATAATTGTACTCCCAAAATCAATCCAATACCACGAACTTCAGTAACAAGGTTACCAAAATTCTTTTCAAAATCCCATAATCTAGCACGAATATGATCAGATTTTTTAACAACTCCATCAAGTAATTTCTGATCAGCAAGACGTTCAACAACATGTGAAGCAACTGTGCAAGCAAGTGGATTTCCTCCAAATGTTGTACCATGATCACCAACTTTTATTGTATTTGCAACCTCTTCTGTAACAATAGTGGCCCCAATAGGGAATCCGTTTCCTAATGCCTTAGCAGAAGTGATTATATCAGGACTAGCATCACTATCAATTGCAGCATGAGCCCAAAAAGACCCTGTACGACCTAATCCAGATTGAATTTCATCAAAAATTAATACAGCACCTACAGCGCGGGTACGACGTCTAAGTTCTGTAATAAATTCGACAGATCCCACGTTAACTCCACCTTCACCTTGAATTGGTTCAACAATGACACCAGCAGTATTTGGAGTAATAAGATTTTCAAGTTGTTCTATACCATTATATTTTCCATATTTAAAACCGGGAACCAATGGAGCAAAAGCTGCTTGATATTTAGGATTTGCTGTTGCTGTGAGAGAACCAAATGATCTTCCATGGAAAGAATTATAAAAGCTCACAATTTCGTATTTATTTTTATTATCCGGTTGAGTTTCCTTTGCAAATTTTCTAGCAAATTTAAGTGCTGCTTCATTTGCTTCGGTACCTGAATTAGAGAAAAAAACTTTAGTTGCCTTCATTCCAGCAAGTTGTTGAGTTTTATCAACAAGTGATTTTGCAAGAGGTCCTGTATAAGCATTATGATAAAGATTTGAAGAATGAACTAGAATTTTTGCTTGTTTACCGATGATATCGGCAATTTCTGGATCTGAATGACCTAATGCATTTACTGCAATTCCTGCCGTAAAATCTATATATTTTGAGTCTTCTAAATCATATAAATAACTTCCTTCACCTTTATAAAATACAGGAAGTGGCTTTGAGTAAGTTGCTACACTATATTTATCGTATTCTTGTACCCATTTAGCAGATTTTGACTCTGGACCAGGATCCGGATGAGTAAATTTTGGTTTAGGAGGTAAATTATTTTCGCCTTGTACTGCATCATTTGAATTTTCAGAGACTGTTTTATTTGGATTTTTATCCGCCGCCTATATGTTAGTATGAAAGATGAAAGTGAAATCTAATTGATAATAAAAAATGAAAATATAATAAAGTATTAATATAATACAAGTACTGAATACTCTTCAGTAATAATAACTATGGATAATATAAATATATGAATTGTTATATTTTATCATTATTAATTTTTATATAATTCCACGAAGTTTGTCATCTTGTTTATCTTTTAAATACCGTTTAATAATTTTTAACATTTTTTTATGTCTTTTTTTCTTTTTTTTTTTTTTTTTCGTTGCCGAGTTTTCCGTATTTTATTATTATTCTATATTCAACCCCCATTTTTGCCACTCTTTATTATCCATAGTATCAAAAATAATAAAATAAAAAAAAATATTCAAATATAATATCAATAAAATTCAATATAACTTTAATATAACTTTAATATAATACCAATATTAATAAAAGTATTAATTTCAATATAATATAATAGTAATAAATCAATTAACTTACAAATGCATACGAACGACGGGCTTGGATAACAGTGGCTAAAGGTGTAATAATGCATGCATTACGAATTTTAACGCCACTTAAAACAGCTGAACGAGTTGTCCTTCTTCTTACTGGGACATAAACTGGTTTCATTTTGCTGTATAAAAATATGAGGATTTGATACTGATTCCCTCTATCAATGTGTATAAGTAATATATTAAAGTAAATAAAAATATATATATATATATATAT
>JAJMCY010000194.1:0-23076 GCA_030565755.1 Ascobotryozyma cognata
TACTATAGTAAATGACTCTATAGTATATATTTTATAGCATATTTTATAGCATATTTTACAGCATTATTATAGCATTATTATAGCATTATTATAGCATTATTATAGCATTATTATAGCATACTATATATACTATAATATATTTATATTTATATTTATATTTATATTTATATTTATATTATATGTTATAATTATAATTATATTTTAACATATATTTTAACATATATTTTAACATATATTTAAAACATATATTTAAAACATAAAAATGAATGGAAACGTCTTTTCTTCCTTTCCTAGAGATAGAAATAACGCAGATATTGACGAATTTGGAATCGAAACAACAAAAATATTTATTAAAAGAATAATTAAACTATCAATGATTAAAAAAGCATTAATAATGCTATTTATAATTTCATTTTATTGGATTTTATTTGAAGATAATTATTTTTATATTACTAAAAGAGGTATAAATTTACGTAATAAATTAGGTTTAAAAAAAAATTACTTTTTAAATATTGATAATGGTTTATATGAAGAAATGACTGATGAATATGATTATATAGATGAAATTTTAATTGGAAATGAAATTAATATAGATGATGATAACAACAATGATAGAAAATCAAAACTTATTCCCGAAGATAGTAAATTAAGAAATCAAATAGGTGTAGAATCTGCAACTTTAGTCATGTTATGTAGAAATACTGATTTAGAAGCTGCAATTTATTCAATTAAATCAATGGAATTAACTTTTAATTCTAGATTTAGATATCCATGGGTCTTTTTAAATGATGAAGAATTTGATGAAAATTTTAAAAAAGAAATTTTAAAATATGTATCTGGTCATGTAAAATTCGGTATAATCCCATATGAACAATGGTCATTACCTAATAATATTAATGCCTCAAAAGCAATGAAAGCAATGGAATTATTAGGTAAAGAAAGAATACCATATGGAAATTCTGCTTCATATAGACATATGTGTAGATATAATTCTGGTTTCTTTTATAAACATCCTTTAATGCAAAAATATAGATATTATTGGAGAGTTGAACCAAATGTTGACTTCTTTTGTAATTTATATTATGATCCTTTTACTTTTTTAAAAACAAAAAAATTAATTTATGGTTTCACAATTACTTTACCAGATTATGAAAAAACAATACCAACTCTTTGGTCAACAACTTTAGAGTTTTTATCTTTAAATCCTAAATATCTTTCATCTGATAATGGTTTACCTTTTCTTTTAAATCATTATAATACTACTTTTGCTTCTCATATTAATATCCCTTCAAATGATAATATTATTTTAAATTTTAATTTGCCTGATGATGATGAAGAATCTATTAAAGCTAAAACACTTCTTATACAAGAATTAAAAAATGGTCAATATAAATATAATACTTGTCATTTTTGGACTAATTTTGAAATTGCTGATTTATCATTTTGGAGATCTGATGTTTATGAAGAATATTTTAATTTTTTAGATAGTAAAGGTGGCTTTTATTATGAAAGATGGGGTGATGCTCCTGTACATTCTTTAGCTTTATTATTATTTTTACCTAAAAATAAAATATGGCATTTTGCTGATATTGGTTATAGTCATAATCCTTTTAGAAGATGTCCTGTTGATACTCAATCTTATGTATCAGGAAGATGTCAATGTGCTAGATTTATTGAAAATTTCGATGATTCTCCTGCTTCTTGTTTACCCAGATGGTGGGACCTAGTTGGAAAAAATATCGGAGCTCCTGGAACTGAAGATTGGACTTCTTAGCTACTACAAAAGCATTTTACATTTGTGTGTATGTATATATTTATGTTTATTGTCTATATTGTTATTTATTGTCTATTTTGTTATTTATTATTTATTTATTATTAATTTATTATTTATTTATTATTTATTTATTATTTATTTATTATTTATTTATTATTTATTTATTATTTATTTATTATTTATTTATTTATTATTTATTTATTTATTATTTATTTATTATTATTATTATTATTATTATTATTATTATTATTATTATTATTATTATTATTATTATTATTATTATTATTTATTATTTATTTATTATTTACTATTTATTACTATTACTATCACTTTGTACATACTATGGGTTTCTTATAAGGGAAAAGTTATTTATTTTTTAAGATTTTAAATTTGTTATTGTATATTGGAAATAGATTATTTATGAATTAATGGACTGTTCTTACTTTCAAAAAGTATTTTTTATTGCGAAAATCAAATTTCTCAGCCTTTTCTTTTAAGACGGCATTCACTTTAGTCTGCCGACAATTTTTGATCGACCTTGGTTTTTTTCCCGCCTTAAAATCTTTTCATTATGCACTATTTGCTTATTTTATTTTTTAAATTATTTATCACTTAAAGCGCCGCTTAAGAAACAAGAAATAAAAGCTTAAGTCAGAAAGTGTAATATTATGTAAAAACGATCTCTGATCATTTTTTATGATAGGAGATAATGAATGGGAAATCACTTAGTTATGTTATGATCTACAAAAAGGATTGGTTTTAAGTCCGATAAATTGTTTATTAAAAAATTGTTTTATTTGCATGTAATTAATTAATTTATCACTCAGAATATTTTCTTATGTCTTAGTTTCTTTTAGTATTTCTTAGCGATTTAATTAAATTTTTATGCATCTTTGGGCGAAAATTTAAAGGAAACCCAATGGTCTTTAACTTAGAAACCTTATGGAAACCCATGGAAACCCTATGGTAACAGTAAAAAGTCGGAAACCAATAGAAATACCCACATCTTGAAAAACAAACTTATTAATTAATATGAAGTTTTTTGTTTTTGTTTTTCAAAAATCAAGATTGAAATGGGATTCCAATAAGATTACTGGATTTATGACTGAAATTTTTAGGAATCCTATATGGCTACTTTAAAAACTTCACCCCTCCTTTTTGTAGTTTTATTATAATAATCTTGTATATAGTTAGCCAAATATTTCATATTTAAAATCATACATATATTACATATATTTTTTTATAAATTTTTCACAATAGTATAAAAAAAAATATACAAATATAAAAGTAATCATACATTCTATCTTCATTTATTTATAATAATTTTCTTTTCAACCATTAAAATATAACAAGAAAAACAATTAATAGAATTCAAATAAACATTAAAAATAAAATAAATAATTAAACATATATATGCATATAAGCAAAAGAACAAGTAACTTTTGAATAAAGTAAAAAAAAAAAAGATCAAGTAGCTTTTAAAAAAAAAATAAAATAAAAAAAACAAGTTCAACAAATAAAACATAATAAGATACAAATTAAAAAAAATACAACGCCGTTTTATCAAATAACTAAACAAAACAATTATTTTTTATTTATATATATGTATATATATATAAATTATATTTTTTTTATTTTTTTTATTTTTTTTATTTTTTTTAAATTTTTTTTCTTTTTTTTTTTTTTTGAGTTTTCACTTTTTTTAATCTCCAATATCATATTTTGTATATAGTAAATATAATTATATTCATTATAACATGTAAATAAAATCATCATTCATGAATCATCTTCATCATAATTATTATCTTCTCTTACTTTCCTTTGAACAGGAGAAAGTGGTCTACTATTTTCTTCTGTTTTTTTTTTAATAGCATTAAAATGCTTATTATTTAGAACTCCAATATCATTCCTATTAAGATTATTATTCGCTTCCTTTCTTTTATTAAACATATCACCTCTGTTAAGAATCACTTTAGTGGATGCATGAAAGTTTGCATTTCCATTGGTTTTATTCTTTTCTTCCTTCCCTTTTAATGATCCTCTTTCATTCCCAGAATAATCATTACTTTTACTTTTATCTTCATTTGAAGTAGATATAATATTTCTTATACTAGCTTTCGAACTCGAATCTTCAAATCTATTCTTTAACGAAGAAATAGGAGATGACCTTTGTTTGAATTTATCTTCACGATTATTTGAATTATCATTAGTTGTATGTCTTTTATCAGATTCTGAAACTTGATTTCTGTTATTATTAACATTAACGTGATTTCCAGTTTCTTGTTTATTTCCGTTAAATGTATTTCCAATCTTTGTATGAGTTGGAAGTAATTTATCAGTATGTACGCGCTTAGCAGAAGTCCCTTCTGCGTTATTTGAATTATTTCCACTTACTCTATCATCCACATTATCCAATCCTGTCTCTGAAATATGTCTTTTTACACCACTTGTAAAAGTTGAAGAGACTTTTGGTGAAATTGATTTTTTATTTTTATTAATTTTATCATTATCATATGCTGATGAATGAGAGTTATTATAATTATTTACATTAGGAGAAGATTGGGTAATCGAAGCTGAGTTTAAATTATTTCCATCAGAAGTAAAAGTATTAGACGTATTTGATTTACCATTTTGAATTTGGTTTTGATTATAACTTTGATTATGATCAATTTGTTCTTTTTGTTCTGCCTTATTAGATTGAGAATAAGAAGAAGTTGTATTCGAGTTATTACTTCTTGATATACTATTTGATTCTGTAAGCGAGTCTGAAGGCAACATATGATTTAATCCAGCTTGACTTATACTATTCGCTAACTGCATTAAATTATGTTGCTGCGGCTGTGGTTGTTGCTTTTGCTGTTGCTGTTGTTTTTGTTGTTTTTGTTGTTGTTTTTGCTGTTTTTGTTGCTTTTGTTGTTGCTGTTGTTGTTGTTGCTGTTGTTGTTGTTGTTGTTGTTGTTGCTGTTGTTGTTGCTGTTGCTGTTGTTGTTGCTGTTGCTGTTGCTGTTGCTGTTGCTGTTGCTGTTGCTGTTGCTGTTGCTGTTGCTGTTGCTGTTGCTGTTGCTGTTGCTGTTGCTGTTGCTGTTGCTGCTGCTGTTGCTGCTGCTGTTGCTGCTGCTGTTGCTGTTGTTGTTGCTGTTGCTGTTGCTGTTGTTGCTGTTGTATTAAGGAAATGTCTTGTAGGGAACGTTGTTCCACGTTGGATCCCAAATTAGTATTCAAAGACATAGAACCAGGAGGACCCACCGGTTGCTGTTGTAATAAATGCACAGGCCCAGGCAAATTAGTATTTCCGTAAGGATGAAAATATTGCATAGGAAGTTGTTGTTGTTGTGCTTGTGCTTGTGCAGATTGTAGAGCAGATTGAGCACCTTGACCAGCAAGCGGTAGACCATTTTGAAAAGTTGACATAGGAGCAAGAACATTTTGTATAGGCGTAGACTGTTGTTTATTAGAATTCATACCTTGTTGTTGCCCTAATTGCTGACTTTCTGAAGGTGGGAATAAACCAGGTTGCTGGTTATTAGAAGGAGATGGATAATAATTTTGTGAAGGAGTATTGTGTTGTTGTGATGGAGAATGAGCCAAAGAAGCCGAAGGAGGTGTATTAGACGAAGAAACATTGATTGGATTAGAGGGAGACATAGTAGCTTTACTAAAACTCGCTGGACGAGAATTGTCAACCGGGAAAGATACAGAATCTTGTAAACCTTTATTAATTCCATTCATATTATTATTATTATTATTATTAGAAGTAGTATTAGTAATATTATTAGATATTTTTGGTAAATATGAAGTAGGTGGACTAAGAAC
The DNA here is from genome assembly GCA_030565755.1 of Ascobotryozyma cognata. Classification (NCBI taxonomy): domain Eukaryota; kingdom Fungi; phylum Ascomycota; class Trigonopsidomycetes; order Trigonopsidales; family Trigonopsidaceae; genus Ascobotryozyma; species Ascobotryozyma cognata. Next base: position 5,588 of record JAJMCY010000194.1, read on the forward strand.
AGGTGGGGCAGAAGAAACTACATTTGGAGGTCTCAACTGTGTTGGAGAAGTCTTAAGAGGAGGAATTTGTTTTTGTGGTGGCTTTATTTGTTGTGCTAGTGGAATATTAACTTGCTGTTGTAATGGAATAGGAAGTTGTTGATTTTGAAGATTAATAGGTTGATTTTGTTGTTGTTCTTGTTGCTGTTGCTGTTGCTGTTGCTGTTGTTGTTGCTGTTGTTGTTGTTGTTGTTGTTGTTGATTTTGTTGATGTTGTTGTTGTTGCATAATGTGTAACTTTTCAAGGCGAGCTTGAATGTGAGTATTATTTGGATCTAATTCAGCAGCACGGGAATATGCATCAAGTGCATCAGAAATTTGATTATTGCAAGATTCATATAAAGTACCAAGATCATACCAAATTTCTGAAATATAAGGATTAAGTCTAATAGCTCTAGAATATGCATCAAGAGCATCTCGATATTGATTAATTTGATAATACAGGACCCCAATTGAACACCAAAAAGTTGGATTACGACCATCACGATATACAGCTTGTTGATAAGCTTCGTAAGCTTTAGAATACATATTTTGAGCCATAAAACATCTACCAAGTAAATACCAAGTTTGTGCATCAGAAGAATCAGCTTCTAAAGATTTTGAAAGATATTGAATAGCAACTTCTTGATCAGCAAAGGCAGATACTTGTTGATGATAAAGCCAACCAAGTTGTTGAAGTACTTTTGCATGTTGTGGATTTTCATATAAAACTCTTTCATAAGCTTCTTTTGCAGAATTATGATCATGTTTTTGTTCATATACATGACCTATTTGGAACCAAATATCAGTATCAGTAAGTGGAGCAGGTGGTTCAAGTAAAATATAAGTAAAACATTCAAGTGATTTATCTAAATCACCAAGTTGTTTATATATAATACCAAGACGAAAATAAATTTCATTTCTTTTATCAAAATTTGGATCCATTTCAAGAACTTGTGCAAAAGCATCTTGAGCAATATCTAAACTTCCATAACGTTCATATAATATACCTATACCATACCAAAGTTTTGGTTCTTTTGCTTCACCTAAAAAGTGTATAGCAGATTGATAAGCTTCATAAGCTTTTTGAAGGTCATCTAACATCAGATAACAATGACCTAAAAGACCCCAGACTTCACCATTATCTGGAGTGAGAGATAAAATTGAATGGTAATAATCAGTTGCACGAGAGAATTGTTCTTTAACTCTAAATATATTTGCAATACCGAAAATTGCTGGGATTGATCTTGGATTATGTCTAAGAACAGCTTCATAAGCGTGTAAAGCGCGTTCATGATCAGTCATTGATTCTGCAAGTCTTGCAATACATAACCATGTTTCAGAGTTTAATTCTTGTAATTTTTGATAAGATAAGTTATTATGATTATTATTTTGTGTAGAAATTAAAGATGTGTTTGCTTGCTCTGGAGTAGTATCTGAAATTGGGGGGTTAATTTGTTTTGTATTATTTAGCATTGGAGAAGTATTTTGGGATTGGGGTAGTAATAAAGTTGAGTTTGAGTTGTTTGCACTGTTATTGTTATTGTTATTGTTATTGTTATTATTAATACTATTAATATGATTAGTATTTGAAATAGTATTGGTTCCATTCACTTTAGATAAATTTGGAACTATTTCAGGACTAATGTTAGGGTTCAAATTTACATTTTGAGATTTATTTGCGGTTTGTATTTTTTTTTTTTTGTTTCCATGTGTTTTAGTTGCGTTGGTCATGATGGGAGTGATTAAGTGTATTAATGTTGATATTGATGTTGATGTTGATGTTGATATTAATATTGATATTGATATTAATATTAATATTAATATTAATATTAATATTAATATTAAATATTAGTATCAATATCAAATAATTATATCAATATAGTATATATGATTCTGAAACCTATGGAAAACCTACAGAAAACCTGTAAACCTTACTATACAAGACTCTATACTTTTGTAAATATTCTCAAAATAATTCCTAGTAAATAAATGTAAACAAACAATTTGTTAGTTGGAAACTTAAACACGTAAAAAGATTACTAAGGACTTACTGTTGTTTATTTTGTTTATATTATTATTTATTTTATTATTATTTTATTATTATATTACTATTTGTTTATTTTATTGTTTATTTTATTGTTTATTTTATTTGTTTATTTTATTTGTTTATTTTTATTGTTGTTTTATTATTTTCTTGTTACTGGAAAATGGGATTTCCTCTATATATATATGTGGATAAAAATAAATAAATGCAAAAAAAAATAAATGCAAAAAAAAATAAATGCAAAAAAAAATAAATGCAAAAAAAATAAATGCAAATAAAAATAAATAAATAAATAAATGCAAATAAAAACAACAAATTCAGTAAAAACAAAAATAAAAAATAAAAAAAAAACCAATTAATAAATAATAATAATAAATAAAAATAAATAAATAAAAATAAATAAATAAAAATAAATAAAAATATTAAATAATAAATAATAAATAATAAATAATAATAATAGTAAAACCCAATATTATCTAGAGTCAATAAAACCCTGTTCCTTGATTATCCTTTTTCAAACTAGCGGCAACTTGCGGTGATTATAGGGTGTTATTAGTCTTATTAGCGTTATTACGTAATTAATTTACTTGTATTATGTAATACAGTATATATTTATTTACTTAATCTATTAATTAATTTTATTTATTACTATAGTGAAAAACTAAAAAGTACTACAATATACTAAAAATAAATAAAAATACTAAAAAATACTAAAAAATACTAAAAAATACTAAAAAATAAATAAAAATAACTAAAAATAACTAAGATACTTTTTGTATGTTATTCAATTTGTATACACTAAATATACAACATCGGAATATACCGAAATTACTATTTGTATATATATACGACGATTTAGTAGCCGTTTAGCAACTGTTAATACCGTTAAGAAACAAAAAAAATTAAATTAAATAAATTAATAAATTAATAAATTAAAAAAAAAAAATTTAAACTTAAACTTAAACTTAATAATCAATTATTAATAATTATTACCAAAATAGAATAAACGATTTTTCAACGTCGTAAGGAATTTTTTTCTTTTTATTAATATCGCTTATAAGCAATTATTTTGCGAATTTTTTTTTATTTAATTCAATGTACGGTATAGGGAATAAATTTACCCTAACTTGTTTTATTTTTATTCCTTACTATTATTACCTATTTATTACCTTTTAAATAAATTAAATAAATTAAATATAATAATGAAAATCTAATAATTGATATTGCGTAGTCTATTTATTAATTTATTATGTAATGATAATTTGTTATATATTATATATTATATTATAATTCCGTATATGATTCACGGTAATAAAATACATACAATAAAATACATACAATAAAATACATACAATAAAATACATACAATAAAATACATACAATAAAATACATACAATAAAATAAAATACAATAAAATACAATAAATAACTACATCTCGCTATGTAATATCGATTTGTCTCTTAGCATCGTAGTTACCGTATTCATTATTTGTATCCTAATTTATTCTATCATAATCGTAGTGTTGCCTTTATTTGATATGTTAATAGAAATACGTAGTATAGTTTTAAAAAAAAAAAAAAAAAAAAAAAAAATTTAGCTAACAAGTAATAACATTTAATATACTACGTAATTATGTAAATTATGTAAAAATTTTTATTTTTATTTCTATTTTTTTTTTATTTTTTTTTTTATTTTTTTTATTTCTCCCTATACAAACAACCACACTAACAGTACAAATAAAAAAGCAAATACTATGTGCGTGTATAATCTAAAACCCCAACCTGGAACACATAGCCCCTAGTAAATGTGTTTTATAAATAAATGCCCAGTGTTCTTGGCTCTATTGTGTATATAAATTGTACCTTAATATGATAATTTATGAATAGAAATATATAATACATAAATACATAAATGCATAAATACATAAATACATAAATACATAAATGCATAAATACATAAATACATAAATACATAAATACATAAATACATTAATAATTAACTATTTCTCTCATTGTGATGTGGTTGTCAAGGTGTTTATTTTTTTTTTAATTCAATTTATTTACTTATACTTTTCCTTTTGACAATCATAATTAGTGAAATATTTAATTAAAATGAAACATTAGTTGGCAACGGTAAAATGTAACTACATTTCCATTTCCATTTCCATTTCCATTTATTATGTAATTATTCCTTTTTAGTGTGGCTAGTGAACGTTTATTCCATATTAAGTGACGACTGCCTTAGCTGGTAGTGTATATTCCTGTTTATACTATTTATAAATTTATTTATTTATCTATTTATTTATTTATTTATTTATTTATTTATTTATTTATTTATTTATTTATTTATTTATTTATTTATTTATTTATTTATTTATTTATTTATTTATTTATTTATTTATTTACATACGTAATCTTTGTATATTAAAATTAACATATAAAAACTCTTATAAATTTATACAAATTATCAGGTATAAGTAGTTTAGTTAGTTTTACACTATTATTATCAATCTGTCTATATATCTATTAATCGTTCTTTTATTAAATTTATTTTTCCAATAATCCCTCAATTAAACTGCATGTTACTATGGCAATTACATATAAAATATTAAGATTGATTTATAAGTTTATACTTAGTTTATATTGAATAATTGAAACTGTATATTTATTTCTTCGTGCTGTCACTGTCACTTATATTATGTCAAGAGTTATTGATTATTGATGTTTTATTTTATTATTTATTATTTATTATTTATTATTATTTATTATTTCCATTCCATTTGATATTAGTCTATTTGTAAATCTAATTACACTTAAAGTGAAATTATAACATACCATACTTATTATCACTATCACTATCACTTTATTTGTAAATTACATACGTTTGGTTTCATTACATTTATAACATCAAACTTTAAAACTAATAGAATTTTCTATAAAAATAACAATATACAAATATTATGTGTAATTAAAATACAAAAATATTCATTTTGATCAAAAATGAAATACGATATAAGAGAATATTCCTTTTACAGATACGACTATACAAATACATACAAGTAAATACAAATAAATACAAGTAAATACAAATAAATACAAATAAATACAAATAAATACAAACATATAAAACAAAAAAATAATAATTAGTAATACCAACATTAAATAAACCACAATATCTTATAAATTTTAGTATACGAAGTTGTCATAGATACCAAAGATAATTATAATCACAAAGATAAATTACATAATCAAACAATATAATGGGAAACAAATAAACAATTTATATACAAAAGAAAATAAATATTATACGTATAAGGAAATAAGAAAATACATAAAATATATAAAATATATAAAATATATAAAATATATAAAATACAATAAATACATAAATTATATAAAGTGTTTTATTTTAATTATAAATTTATTAGAAGTTTACTTAATAATAAAAAATATATCAGTTGCTTACTATGTCATTTTTTCATTCATTGTAAGTAATTTTGAATAAATGATTAATTGATTTCAATTATACTTTATATTTTATTATATAATATTATATACAGTAGAATTAACTTTTTTTTTTTTTTTTTTTTCTTCTCTTTATTATTATTTCTTATAGAAACGCAAGAACAACAAGAACATTTAAACCAAAACAAAATAATTCACATTCATCACCATCACAATATCAACTTCAACAATATGCAGAAGCTACTCTTGGTGCAAATTCATTAAAAAGGGCAGTAAAATTACCAGAAGGAGAAGATTTAAATGAATGGTTAGCAGTAACTACAGTTGATTTATATAATCAAATTAATATGCTTTATGGAACAATAACAGAATTTTGTTCACCAAAATCATGCCCAGAAATGAAAGCTACAGATGAATATGAATATTTATGGCAAGATAATGAAAATTTTAAAAAACCAACAAGATTAAGTGCACCAGATTATATTGAACATTTAATGAATTGGGTACAATCTTATTTTGATAATGAATTAATTTTTCCATCAAGGATTGGTGTTTCTTTTCCTAAACAATTTCAAACTATTATTAAACAAATTCTTAAAAGATTATTTAGAGTTTATTCACATTTATATTGTCATCATTTAGAAGTTATTTCTGAATTAGGTCTACAACCTCATTTAAATACATCTTTAAAACATTTTATTTTATTTACGCATGAATTTTCTTTAATAGAAAAGAAGGATTTGGGTCCATTAGCTGATTTTGTTCCAGCGATAGTGGATGACGTATAATATGTACAAAACAGAACAAAAAAAAAAAAAAAAAGCAACAAACAAAGCAAACAAAGCAAACGAAACAATTAAATATAACTACACTGGCTATTTACATTGGCTACTACTTTAATTTACTATGTGAAAATTATGACTATGTACTAAGGATGTGTATATACCAATAGAGAAATAAATACTAAGGGAATATATAGAAATAATAAATATAATAATAATAAATAATAATAAATAATAATAAATAATAATAAATAATAATAAATAATAATAAATAATAATAAATAATAATAAATAATAATAAATATAATAATAATAAACAATAAAATAATAATAATAATAATAATAATAATAATATTAAATAATATAGCCATTGTTTTCGTTTTATGTTTCCATAGTTACTACATACAGTATATAAAATACAACTGTACAGCAACGCACGTGACTTTCCCCCATAACAACGAAAAACAAATAAAAGAATTTATTTTTTCTTCCCTTTTATTTTTTTACTACTATACGGATTCGGAACAGGATTCAAAGAGTTTTTTATTATATTTAATTAATTTATTATTTATTTAAATTATTTTTTTTTTTTTTTTTCTATTAATCAATATTAAAAAAAAAAAAATGCTTAAATCTTTTTCTCGTACTTCACTCTTCACTGCCAGAACATTTTCTGGCAAATATGGATTACGTTCATTCTCTTATTCCCATATTAAAATGGCAGATAGTGCTAATTCCGAACCACCCGTAAAACTTTATGGACTTGATGGTACATATGCATCAGCTTTATATACAGCAGCAGTAAAATCCAAAACTTTAAATTCAGTTGATAAATCATTATCAACACTTGAAAATTTAATTAATAAAGATGAAAAACTTATTAGTATTCTTTCTGATCCTGCATTATCAACCGAGGATAAAGAAACTGCAGTTGAAATTCTTTCAAAATCAATTTCTGCTGATATTACAACAAAGAATCTTCTTAAAGTACTTGCTGATAATAATAGACTTGGTCTTATTAATCAAATTATTGAAAAATTTTCAACTCTTATTCGTGCTGAAAAGGGTGAAGTTTCCGCTAATGTAATTTCTTCTCAACCACTTGATTCAAAAACTTTTAGTAGAATTGAATCGGCTATTTCAAAATCATCATTTTTAAAAAGAGGACAAAAACTTGTTCTTTCAAATACTGTTGCTCCTGAAATTTTAGGTGGTCTTATTGTTTCTGTTGGTGATAGAACTGTTGATCTTTCTATTTCAAATAGAATTGCAAAGCTTAATAAGCTTCTTACTGAGAGTATTTAATTATTACTATTAGTATATATATATATATATATATATATTACAATTATTCTACGTAATATATTTAAATATTTTATATATAAATATTGATTAAGTTTTATTTGTTTATATTTATATATAGTTTATATTTATTTTTATTTATATTTATATTTATATTGTATTTATCGTACATTATATAGTTAATAGTATATATTGTTATTATATTATGTATATATATATATATATATATATATATATATTATATATACATAAATTGTCCCACTGCTAGGATTCGAACACGATAATTAATTACTCCCCCCCATAGAGTTTCGAACCCAGATAAGTAACTCTAATTCGAATAATTATATAATCAAAATATTATAGTAAGTACCGGTAGAAACTTTTAATATACTATATATAGACTATAGTCCAAACAAAATGTCTTCTCTTCAGACAATAAGAAATAAATCAATAATACATATTTGTAAGTTTTATTTATATTATTATTATTATTACCAATATTATACATACTAATTAATAGCAAACCTTGATAGTCAAGTTACTAAAGAATTAATTTATGATTTATTTATTCCTTTTGGAGAAATAGTAAACATTTTGGTATCTAACCCAATAAAAAAAAAAAATCCAAATGATACAAATGATAATGATAATAACAATAATAATAACTTAAAAGGAACAGCAACAATTGAATATGAATCTAGTGAAGATGCAAATGATGCTATTGATAATATGAATTTATCAGAATTATATGGGAAACCAATATTTGTTTCATTATCTAAGAATACAAAGGAAGATGAAAAAATAGACAATAAACGTCCAGTATGGGAACAAGAAAGTTATATTAAGCGTTTTATGGTAGAAGATACGAATTAATATGTATTATGAATTACGATTTATTATTGTTTAATTAAAATGAATTATTATTATTTAATTAAAATGAATTATTATTATTTAATTAAAATGAATTATTATTATTTAATTAAAATGAATTATTATTAATTATATATTCAATTTATTCTAATTAACTTATTGTGTTTGTTTTTTAGAATCTTCAGGAGAATTCCATAAGTAGGAATTGTCTGGGACACCATAATCTCTTGAAAGTCGAAGCTGATTGTTTGTTAGTATTGTGTAATTTTAATAATTACCAGTAATTACTACGTAATTATATAGTAATTATATAGTAAATTTTACTTACATCGTCATGTTTTAGCTAAATTGTTAGATTATGTAATAATATTAATAATAAAGCAACCAAATAATAGTAATCAACTGCATAGCAACCAAACAATAATACATACCTTATAAGTAGTGAGAGTGACAGCAACTGGCCGAGTTAGAAATTGTATTATATATTATATTGTATTATATAATATAATAATATATAATAATATATACTATATTATATGATAATAAACTCACCGCAAATGGCAACACTCATAGCGGCAACTAAAATGTTAGTAAAAGTCGTGTTATATTATTTCTAAATAATGGTAAATTATATTTATTATAGTATATTATATTATAATATACTATACTATACTGTAATATAGTATAGTATAGTATAGTATAGTGAAATAAATAATATAAGTACATACACAAAGGATAAACTTCAACAGGAATAGATTTAACCCAAGGAATAAAAAAACCTTGTTTCTTAGGAGGATGAGGTACCGCAAAACGGGGCATTGTTGGTCTCATCATACGAATAAATGAATGTCTCATTTTGAATATTTTTAATTTTTAATATTTAATATTTTTTTCTATTTCCTTGTTGTATTAATTATTTATATAGTTAAATAGATTTGGTTTATAATTATATTATATTATATATAGTATATTAGTTTTCTTTATTAAGAGATCTGAAATTTATGATTGGTTATAAAATGAGTTGCTATGTGTATTTTTTATCCTGAATATGAGGAATTTCTATGTATTATTATAATGTATTACATAGTGCTTTTATTTATTATATTATATAGTTAATATAGCAACCGATAATAAATCGATTGACGAAGAAATCAGTCGATTAATTGGCCGATTAATCAATCGATTTTATCGATCGATTGGTCGGTTGATTCTGATAGCTGATTCGGTCGATTTACCGGTTGCTTTGTAAGAGATAATTAGAAAAACAAAAATATTTTTATTATTTCCTTCCTATATAAAATATATAAATACTGTGCTGTATACAGTATATAAATTAATACATTTACTGGTACACCAAGAATAATTCATTTTTACATAGTAATTATAGAATTAAGTAGCAATAAAAATAAATATAAATAAATATAAATAAATATAAATAAATATAAATAAATATAAATATAAACAAACAAACATAATACAAACCCATCTATTCATTAATATCATAATAATTAAACAAATTCATGTCGAGTACGAATTCTTTTACCATATTTGTAAAAAACAAATGGTATAGGAACTAAAGCTAAACCCATAAAACCAAGTATAGAACAACCCCAGTTCATTCCAATATTTTCAAACATAATTGGACCAAATAAAGGAAAACTTGCCGCCATACAAGATCTCATAAAAGTTTGTAAAGTTAAAGCAGAAGATGAATATTTAGTAAAACTATCAATTAAATAATTTATACAATTTTGAAATATAGTAAAAAATCCTATACCAATTAAAAATAAACCAAAAATTGGTAACATCCAATGTATTGACTTCTTTGATGTCCAACCTAAAATAAATAAACCAGCAGGAATTAACCAACCACCAATCATCATACTAATTAATCTTTCCTCTGGAATTGGTTTATTATTATTTAATTTAATAAGTTTTGAATATCTTTTTGAAGTAAAAATATTAATTATTGATCCAAATAATTCACCAACAAAAAATGAAATAATTACAACTGAACTATTAGTATTATTCCATCCTCTAATTTCAGTAAATGCAACAAAAATTGATGATATTGATAAAAAAATTAATCCATAAACAAATGATCCATAAAGTGAAATTAAAAATGCAATTGGTGTAAAAAATAATTCAATTGGTTTTATAAAATGAATTTTAAAAAATTCTTTTAATGTAAATTCCCATTCTTCATGTCTTGCATGATATGACCATTCTCTTGTTGATAATCTTAATCTTCTAGCTTTATTAGCTAAAATTATTGGATGAAAAGTTTCTGAAACAAAAAGAAATAAAATAATTGCTACAACACCAAAATAAGCAACAATAAACCAACAAGGCCATCTCCAATTTGTTATAATATTTCCATAATTATCTTTATCTTTACCCAATATTAATGAACCAAATGTAGGTGCAACTGTTGGTCCACTAACAACACACAATCCATATAAAATTATTGCATAACCTCTAAAACTTGGATTCCAAATATCTGATAATACACCACCACTATTTACAGTTGGAGATGATGATAATAATCCTGAAAAAAATCTTGTAATTAAAAATGATTCAATTCTTTCACTCGATGCTGTTGCTGCAGTCATCATTCCACACATTATTAATGGTATTAATACGGCATATTTACGTCCATAAACTTCTGAAAGTGGTCCTAAAACTAATGGTCCAATACCAACACCTAATAAATATAATGATAATTCTAATTCAATAACTATTCTACTTACATGAAAATATTCTTGTAACCTTTTTGTTGCTGGTGAAAGTATAGATGCATTTAAATTTGCTCCTAATGTTGCCATGCCAAATAAAATTGTATGTAATATTTTTTTTTTCATTGACCAATTCATTGGATTTTCTGGATCTTTATTATTATCAAATGTTACTAGAAATGGATCATTTTCATGTGTAATTGCTGGTATTAATTTTGTTGGAATGTATTGATTTTCTTCTTCTGTTTCTGTTTCTATATCTGAATTAAAAATTTTTTCATTTTCGAATTTAGATTTTTCTGAACACATGATAATTATTTTTGTTAAGGACTTTAAAAATCTATATACATATAGATTTATATGTATATATATATAAATTCATATAAATTCATGTAAATTCATGTAAATTATATTGGAATGACTTTTATGATATTCTTTTTTTATTAAAAATAAATAATAAATAATAAATAATAAATAATAAATAATAAATAATAAATAATAAATAATAAATAATAAATAATAAATAATAAATAATAAATAATAAATAAAGTATCGCAATTGTCTAAAATTTGACCGATCCGATCGGATCGGTGTGCGGAAAAGTACTATTGAATCCCAACTTTTCATTTAAATTAGTAACCCAATCAGAATCAGTGCGAACAATTGACCAAATTGATTGATTTTTTGCAGATTTTATTAATAAACCATCTCCTGGTAATAAAAGACCTTTATCTTCACCATCAATACTATATTCTGCACCATTTGATCTAATATTATGAGAAACAATAATTTTAATTTTTGCATCTAATGGAAAAATTAAAGGTCTAAATGATAATGATCTTGGACAAATTGGTGTTAATAGTATACATGGAACTGAAGGGTGGGCAATAGAGCCACCAGCTGATAAGGAATATGCAGTAGAACCTGTTGGGGTGGAAATAATTAATCCATCAGCTAATGCTTCAGTTACAAATATATTATTTACATATATTAATAAATGTGCTAAATGTGGTGATTTTCCTCTATGAATGTGAACTTCATTCATTGCATATGTTTTACTGTTTGTATTTTGTACATTTTGTACATTTTGTATATTGGTCGTAGACTTGGTCATAGACTTGGTCATAGACTTGGTCTTAGACTCAGACCCAGTCTCCACCTTGCTTATAGAACTACCTATTAAATCCCACTCCTTTGAATTACCCTTTAATACACATAAACGATCTCTTTTAAGTAATTGTGCGTTGCTATGGTAAACATTACTAAAAACGGATTCAAATGAAGCTAAACTAAATGGAAGAAGAAACCCTAATGTTCCAGAATGAAAAGATAAAAGTGGCGGAACAAATGTATGAGAAAAAAATGAAACCGCTTTTAAAATTGTTCCATCCCCACCTATAGTAATAATTAAATCTGTAATTTTAACAATTTCGTTAGAAGTTCCAGTATAAATATCTGTATTATATAATTTATTATTATTATTATTAGTATTTTCAATATCATTTTTAATATTTTTCGCCACTTTATTCTCTAATATAATATTAAGATTTTTATAATTTCCTTTAAGATGACTAATAATATGTAATAATTTATTTTTTAAATCATTTTCTTTATTGGAATATTTAAATGGTTTGCACACTATAAATATGTTTTTTGGTTCTTTTTTCCATACTAATGAATACAATGGGGAAGGGTCTATAGTTAGCACTATAATTTATTATTTTATTATATTGTACTATATTATATTATATTAATTATACTATATTAATTATACTATATTATATGAATTAATTATAACTGTAGATTTATTGCGTTGCTATGTATTATAGTATGTAGTACAATAGTATAATAAAATTAAAATTAAAATTAAAATTAAAATAAAAATAAAAATAATAATAAAATAAAAATTAAAATAATAATAAATAATAAATAAAACATACTCGAATATAAAGGTATCTCAGATTTCACTAATTCAGAAACGCTTTTTATTGTGTATCTTCTAATAAATTTAATTAGCATTTTTTTTTTCTTTTTTTTTTAGTACATAGTAAGCACAAATCTCATACAAAATTCATTAAATAATATATAATAATAATAAGTATATATACACTCTTGAAAAACAAAAAAAAAAAAAACCAGTCTAGAAGCTAGCCAGAATAAATATTTATAATGTGCACATTTAAAACAAATATCTTATCAAACTGGTTGCGACAGTTGCCATACCAACCGTAGTTAATTTTCAAACATTATCTATTTTAACTAACTGATAATAAATAATTTAAAAAAGATAATTTAATAATAAATAATTAAAAATCTATTATTGATTGTTTTTACTATTGAGTATATAAAACACGAAATATTAAATATAAAATATAAAATAAAATATAAAAAATATATAAAATATATAAAATATATAAAATATAAAAAATATAAAAAAACCAAATGGAGTCTGTTTCTCATAAAGTTTCACAAAATGTTGGACAAAATATTTCACATAATATTGAACAAAATATTTCCAATGATAACTCTCCTATTACTTCGGATGATATACTAGAGGAATATCTTTTTCCTACAGAATCATTAACGAATTCTATTTTAAATTCGGACTCTTTTTCATACTCTTCATCTTATTCATCATCATATGAAAAACCCATTAAATTTAATCCTATTGATTCTCAAGCTTTATCTTTTCCAGTTCATAATGGTCAAGGTTCGTTTCTAGGCAACGCAAATATGGTCGATATGACTAATAACAGCAATAATATTACTAATAATACAATTACTAATATTTCTAAAAATATTAATCAGCAACATACAAAAAACTATTCTGAAGTAATTGGGTCTTCTAATTTAATTGAAACTATTAATGCTTGGAGACTTTCAAATGTAAATGAACTACCGATAAATACGGATAATATTAATGCTAATTCTAATTCTAATTCTAATTCTAATGCTAATTCTAATGCTAATGTGGATGTGGATGTGGATGATGAAGATTCAATTTCTTATAAAAGATCATTTTTAAAATCACTTTTAAGGTTTTTTATAGATTTCTCAAAGAATATATTCCCTAGTGATGAAGTAATGTCTATACTGGTTCCACTATTTTCAGGTGATAATAAAGATAATAATATTATGTTATCTACGTTATTGAAGCATTTTAATGTATCATTTAATAACACATATAGTTTAGGACTAGACATGGAGGATAGTGATATTGATATTAATAGTACAGATATATATTTTACTAATAAATATGCAAAAATGACCAATGATAATGGAAATATTACTAATTACAGCACAAATCTTACTAATTACACACCAAGAATTATTCATCCTTTTATATCAATTAGCAATTCTGTCTCTACGGATGATATATCAACTAATAATTGGGTCGAAGTTCATAGCTAAGGTTTGTTTACTTTTTGCATTTACATATATATATATATATATATATATATATAATTCATTTCTAAATACACATATTTATATAGATTATATATACATGTATTTAAACATACACATACACATAAACATAAACATAAACATAAACATATACATAAACATATATAAACAAAACAATTTACAATACATTGAATACACATACACATTCACATTAAAACACATTAAAAACACACTTATATACACAAATAAATGCACATAAATATAATTTAATATGACTTTTCTATAAACATTTAAACTTTAAAAGCACGGGAACGACGACGACCACGGGCACGTTCAAATTTACGACCAGTTGAAAGAATACGAGGAGCTTTATGTTTATGTGGACCGAAACCAAAATGTCTTACAGCTTCACGAGCATTCTTTGGTCCTCTAAGTAAAAGTGTATTAGAACCAGTTGGAGCTCTAATAGCAAGTTGATCGAGTGTAATTGCTTCACCTCCAGCTTTTTCAATACGATTTCTTGCACCAGTAGTAAAGCGAAGTGCAGCAACTGTAACTTTTGGAAATTCTTCTAATAAACGAATATCATCTGTAACTGTTGATGCAATAACAATAATTTTCTTAGAATTATCTTTTTGTAATGCTGCTCTCCTAATACGAGAAACTGATACTGCAGGTCTATTAGCTTTACTTAGGAATAATCTTCTTAAAAGTACTTTATTAAATTTTGAATCAGTTCGGCCTAATAATTAGTATTAGTATTAGTATTAGTATATAAGTAACAAATAACAGATAAATAACTAAGTAATAAATGACACTTACGAGCCAAAAATCTGTAAAGCTTTACAAGGAGCTTAAGATAAACATTATCAGAAGCTGGAGCAGTTCTATGTCCACTTCTTACGTGTTGTTTTTTAACGTTATCTATACCCATTTTATTTCTACTGAAGTACTACTATTTAATCCTTGTAGTTTATTCTTCTTTTTTTTTCTTTTTTTTTTTTTTTTTTTTTTTTTTTTTTTTTTTTTTTTTTTTTTTTTTTTTTTTTTTTTTTTTTTTTTATTATATTTTATTTAATATAATTCAATATTAGTTTTCTGTTTCCAAGTGAATATTTATTTTATTTGCGTTGAGTCTTATACTTGCGTTGTTAATTACTGTGACTGCTGTTGTTGTGTTACCTGGGTGATTGAAAGTTGTTTGATTAAATAACATATTACATAATCCATTTATTTTATAAGGAATTTTTATATGCTGGTATTTTTTAATTTACACTGACTGCATCATACTTTATTAATTTTATATAGTAAATAATAGTAATAAATAATAAAACAAAACATTAAATTATTTTTCTTCTATAAATAGCATACACTTGTTTTTTATGTATACTAATATAAATAATACAAACATAAAAAGCAATCATAATAATTATTGTACAAACACCCATAGGTTGTCTAAGAGCAATGAATGTATCGTAAACAACATAAATCCAACATAAATCCAACATAAAAAAAATTTAAAAAAAGTTAACAATTAATGCAAACTCATAAGATAATCTTTAACCAATTCATAAGTAAGCCAGTTACTAGCCATACTTGGTGCTGCTTTTAAAATATTAGCAGATAAACCTTTATATAAACCATAAAAACCTTCATTTTTTATAATTAAATAAATAGCTGACCAAACAGATTTATATTTAAAACCAATGTTTGACATATTATTAACTTGAAAACGTCTTCTTAAAACATCAAAAGGATAAGTAAAAGTTTGAGCAATAATACCACTTAAAGCACCACAAGATAGTTTTTCAAAAGAATTTGGTTCAATACCATTTTTATAACTTACAATAAATTGTCTTAAACCTTCATATATAGTAAAATTTAAACCAACATAAGGAGCAACACCCATTATTGTAGGTATCATTCCACGATATAGTGAAATAAAACCACCTTCTTTAATATAAATATTTTTACCTGTTTCAAATATACCAGATATTTTTTCATCTAATTTTCCATTTTTAGCTATAATAGAAGCTGTCTGTATTGACATTCTTGTTCTAATAACATCTAATGGGTATGTAGAAACAACAGATACAATACCAGCAAATGCACCTACCAACATTCTATCTATAGGAGTAAATAAATTATTAATATTATTATTAATATTATTATTAATTTTATTATTATCATCGTTATCTTTACACCTCCATTTTATTATAAAATCTTTCATCATACTATAAGAACAAAATTGAACTGCAGAATAAGGAATTATTCTGATACAATTTGTACCATTCCCACGCATAAAACCTCTCCAACCTTCCTCCTTCCACATTTTATTTAAAGCATTATAAATTCCATTATAGCTATAAGAACCAGGTCCTTGTATTTGAAAAATTATTTTCATTCTTTCTAATGGTGAAACAACTGTACGTGATACAGCCCCTGCCATCCCACCTCCTATAAATGAAGCAACTGTGGGGTTGGACAAATAACCACGTATAGAATCTAAATACTAATAATGATTACGAAGTAATTATTGTTAGTCAGTAATAAATATATATTATATATTATATATTATATATTATATATTATATTATGTATTATATTATGTATTTATATACTTATATATAATGCAATATAATACTGTAATATAAATATTTATATTTATCTCTACATCTATCTACTTACAAACTTTGGTAAAGTATTAGATAAAACACTAGGATCTAAAACATTATTAGAAATATCTTTGTTAGACAATTCTGGCTGGGACATCCTCTACATTTATATTATACAAAATATAAATACTAAACAAAGAATATATAATTCTATTTAATGTAGGATAATATATTATAATATGATATAATAA
>JAJMCY010000195.1:0-22956 GCA_030565755.1 Ascobotryozyma cognata
TTTTTTTTTTGTTTCTCTTTTTTATATTTTTCCTTGTTTTATATTATCATTTGCTTTATTTTTTCGTTTTTTTTTTTATTTTTATTTTTTTCTAATATATATTTTTTCCATATATATAATTTTTTTTTCACATTTAAAGAGAAACTGAGGTTCCGGAAACACTTAACCATTGTTCAAGTGTCGAAGAATCAATCGATGAACCAAAAGTAAA
The DNA here is from genome assembly GCA_030565755.1 of Ascobotryozyma cognata. Classification (NCBI taxonomy): domain Eukaryota; kingdom Fungi; phylum Ascomycota; class Trigonopsidomycetes; order Trigonopsidales; family Trigonopsidaceae; genus Ascobotryozyma; species Ascobotryozyma cognata. Next base: position 212 of record JAJMCY010000195.1, read on the forward strand.
TGAAGAACCAAGTGATACAATACTGATTGTAGTACCATCAAATATAACAGCAGCAGTCATTGAACCAGAAGTTGGACGTTGGAAATAATCAGAAGCACCTGCACCACCACTTTGAGAAACGTGAACAGTGGAGACAAGTTTTTGATTACCAGCTGATAAAATTTCAAAAACATCAAATTCACCACATCCAGATTTCCAGCAAGAGCATGAACCATATTGTGTAGTACGTGGAACTTTAGCATTTAAAAACCATAATGATGGCATGTCGGCATTATAACCAGAAGAATGATCAGAAGGCATAGAAAATTCAAATAAGAAAATTTTTTGTGATCCGCCAAAGCCATGATAAGCTGGAATACCTTTTCTATAAACACCACAATCATTTCCAGAACATGGAGAATCTGAAAAGAGTATAACTTCAGTATTTGATGGTAAAGTAGTTTCGCTAAGAACTTCTGGGGATGCAGCACATGATTTACCATCAGCTGCACAATAAGATAATGAATTACCTAATAATGCAGACCAAACACCAGATCCAGAACCTCCTAAATTATTTAAAAATGTTACACCTTGAGCTGAGCCAGACCCAGCATTATAATACCCAATTCTACTCCATGCTCCTCCAGAAGAACCAGTTGAACCAGTGTTTGGCTTACTGGCAGGAGATTTTGCTGAAGAGGAAGAAGATGATGATGAAGTTGATGATGATGAAGAAGTTGGTTGTTCATAAACAGGTTCTGATGAAGATGTATCAAAATTATCATTTTCTGATAAAGATGAATATTGAGAAAAAACTTGAGGAGGTACATAAGTTGGTTGAGAACTAGATGAAGAAGTTGATTGAATTTGAACAGCTACATTTGCATTATTATTGTTATTGTTATTATTATTATTATTATTATTATTATTATTATTATTATTGTTGTTGTTGTTGTTTTTACTTTCAATATTATCATTCTGACTAAAAGCAGTTGCAGTTACTTGTGCATAAACAGTTGTATAAACTGTTTCAACAGCAGCTTCACGTTTATGTTCATGATGTAAATGACGACGACGTAAAGCAGTTTTACCTGCACAATCAGTTTCATCATCATCAGATTCAATTTCAGAATCATCATTTTCATCTTCTGAACGTTTATAATTTGAAGAAGAAGGTGTATAAATTGCAATTTGATTTATTTTAATTGGACCACGGAAATGAATTGAAAGTTCTTCACTAAGAGGAGCCATATTACCTGAAAATGCAAATGAAGTAAAATTACAAGTGCCATCTTCTTCTATAAGAACCACGTCATTATAAGAACCAGAAGAGCCAACATTATTAAAAGTTATAGCATCTACAGCATTAGCATAACAATAGCCTGCATCATATGTACAACCTGCAGAAGTGATACGAGCATTTAATAATGTTAAAATAAAAGCAATAGCAGAAGAAGACAGCGTCCAGCGCATTTTGAATATTTGTTTAAATTTAATTTTTTTTTCTTTTTTTATTTTTTTTTATTTTTTTTTTTTGAATTAATTAATTAATTATTTAATTAACTATTTAATTAATTATTTAATTTTAATTAAAAATTAATTTTTAAATGAAAGTTAGTTTAAAAATAGTTAAACGTGACTATAATGTTAGTTATGATATTAAAGTATAAAAAAAGAATGTTATACTTTTATATAAATATATGAACATATAAGGAGATTATTATTAAAGAGTGTACAATGGTAATATTATTTTATTATTTATAATAAATGTTTATTATTTATAATAAATGTTTATTATTAATAATAAATATATATTAAAAATTAATATCTAATATAATAATCTTTTTTTATATATTCATATATATATATTCATATATATGTGTATATATATTTAATATCATACAAAAAATTTCACCTTTTATGTAAATGTTTCACTTGAAACGTTTTCGAGAAATTTAAATTTAGTATAGGAAAATAAAGAAAAGCAAAGGGCTTCAGGCTAAAAGTTAGTATTTATAAGGATAAGGAAAAAACCGCCACACATATGATTATATGATTATATAATTATATGCATATATTTAAAGCATATATATATATATATATATATATATATATATATATATATATGCTTTAAATATATGTGTCTTTATATGTGTAAAAATATATTAACAAAATAAAAAAAAAGAAAAACAAGCCCTAGCGAAAATAACAAAACAATAAAAAATAATGTTCTAACAGGGTCCAATATGATAATTTTATTATTTTATATTATTATTTTATTGTATATTTTATAGCATATTTTATAGCATATTTTATAGCATATTATATAGCATATTTTATTATATTCTTTTATATTTTATATTCTTTTATATCCTTTCATCTTTCTTGTATTATTTATTGTTTGTTCTTTTATTTATTGCTTGTTTTTCTTTCTTTATACTAATACTTACAACAAAAACCAATGAATGAAACAAAAATAATGTTGTATTAAATAAAATAAATAAATAAATAATAATAAATAAATAAATAAATAAATAAAATAAATAATAATAAATAAAAAATATTATCACAATTTTTAAGAAGCAAAACCAAAAATAAAGGAGAGACTTGGGTGAGCTAATGTTTTGAAATAAACGTAAATTTTAAAATTTATGTAAATAAATTAAAAATAAATAATACAAAAGAAAAAGAAAAAGAAAAATACAAATAGTAAATAAATAAATAAAAGAGGAATTCAGGAAAATTCGTGATGTATAATATTTATTATTATTATTATTATTATTATTATTATTTACTATGTATATTATTAATTAATATATTTTTATTAATAATAAATGTATACTAAATTAGTAATCTATTATGTACAACTGTTTTTTTCCCCTGCGTTGACTACGAATATTAAGAAATTTTTATAGTTTGGGAAAAAAGGGATAAAAATGCAAAGATACCCAAGTTTTAAAAAAAATATTTTTTATAATTTCTGGGTAATAGACACGCATTTTTAATAATATATTACTATTTTTGGAAAGGGGTTGTCTTGTACTAAAACAAGTTCGGTTGTTTTTATTGTTAATGGGAAGGGTTTGTTTTGTTTTATTTGTTTTGTTTGTTTGTTTGTTTACCTTTTAACCAATTCATCGATTCTTAATATTATAAAATTTCTCATTACTAGTATTTATTGTCATGGCGATAACATTCACTTGTATATTGTATTGTATTTATTATGGATTGTATTTATAGTATTTATTTCATTTACCAATGTATTATATATGTATTATATGTATTATATGTATTATATATATTATATGTATTATATATATTATATGTATTATATGTATTATATATATTATATATATTATATGTATATATGTATATAAGTATTCTATTATTCTAATATTCAGCAGTCTAATCTATCTCAACTGCCAGCCAACTATAATCAATCTTCTGTGGCGAAGCCAATACTGCTAAGAAATTACCCTTTGTATAACGTAATAATCTATGTATCCATGGTGATTGTCTTAGCACATTCTTTTATTATATATTTATATATATATATCTCACTATTACTTCATAATAATATCTATTAAATACATATCCACAATAATAAAATATGCAATGCATCCCTATCTTGTCTCTTGTTGTTTGTAGTCTTGGTATTATTTATTGTTTTATGTTTATTAAAAACACTCCTCTAAATATACATCTATTACATATTATATTATTCTAAAACTAAATAATAGATAATAGATAATAGATAATTTTATTCCCACCTCTTATTGTATAACCAACCCCTTTATAATATGGCAACGTGGCTGTCTGTTCATCCGGAAATTATCTGCTTATTTTAGTCTAGCTCGTTTGTATTTGCACATACATTCTACTAGAACTTATTAAATGCTTATATCCCAACTACATATTTACTAGTAAATAATAAAAAATAAACAAAAAAATAATAAACAAAATAATAAACAAAATAATAAACAAAATAATAAACAAAATAATAAACAAAATAATAAATAAAATAAAAATAAAAACAAATCAATAAATCAATAAATCAATAAATCAATAAATCAAACAAATGTATATGTAATTATCATTAAGAGCGAAATAATTATTGACTTTAATTCTATTTCTATATATTGTCGTTAATACTTTTTATTTTATATAATAATCTCATTTATAGTATAAGATTTAATATTATCACGTTGTTCTTCTTCAGATATACATTCCAATGTAAACTTATTGCGAAGTATGTTTAATAAATGTTTATGTAATTATTCCTTTTTTTTTTTTTTTATATAGTCTTCATTCATTTTTATATTTAACTTAATTAGCTGGTATTTTTTGTAGTTATTGGTTGCTATCTTTATCTTCAAAAAGTGAAGTTGGGGCTGCTTTAAGTTTTTACTAATGATTCATTAAAAATTTACTGTCTTTTATAAACATATTTGAATATTTAATTATTTAATTATATTTCAAATAATCATAATATTTTGTAAAAAAAAACTACTGTTGTATATAAATTTATTTATCTAATATTTACAATTAATAGTTTATTATAGATACAGTATTATTTAGCCCCATATTTAGCAATAAAATAAAAATAGTTAATACTGTAGTATAGCTAACTGCGAATAATGTTCAGTTTATATCTAAATTTTAATAGATTTATAAACGTCATTTTGGTTAGGGTTTAACACTAGTATATTATTTACATTAAATATCATAGCCAGCCTAAGTTTATTACTTATCCAACCCCTTTTTAATACTAACCTATAAAATAATAAAATAATAAAAATATTAATAACAATAACAATAATAATAATAATATTTCTGCACAAATTGTTATATGAATCATTTTAAAAATGTTTTTAAAGAGTAATATATTTTTACATTTCTTTTAATAATAAGGGGCTGTCTGTTTCTTCAAATTAAGGACGTGTTTGAGATGTTTTGTATGGCTATAGCTTACTAATTGCGTTTTTTTTTTTTTAAAAAAAAAAAAAAAACTGTATTTAATTACATATTGGTATGCCCATTATTTATTATTTGTTTATCTATGTGCAGATAGATTCAAAGTCATAGTTAAAATATTATTTTTTGCATTTTAGTTAAAGAAATTTTACCTGTTTGCACTTGTTTGATTATGTAATGTGTTCTTTTTATTTATATTTTATTTGCATTCTATTTATTTTTGAATATATAATAAAGACAAAAAGCGTGTATACAATAAATACAAACAACCGTGTATACAATAATTACAATAGCGTATATCCTATTTCGTGTATACTTTGCTAAGTGGTTTACTTGATGTCGTGTCACGTGATTTTACTTTGCATATGTAAGTATAGTATAATGCATATGATATATACATACATACATACATACATACATACATACTATTTTATGTATATTGATTGGTAGGATAACTGTGTTCTTGCTGATAATTCTTTAGTATAATAACCGCTTAATTTGTATTGTCAAATAGTAAACATATTTATTTATTATTCATTTATTTATTTATTTATTTATTTATTATTATTACTAAGAAAAATAACATCGTATCAAATTGTATATAGAGCAATTAATAATACTTATGAAGATCAACTTGAAGATCACTTGCATAAACAATTATCTCATTTATTTTTATTTTACTATTAAACTTGATAAACAATTAACTTTTATTGTTTTTGTCTTTGGTCTTGTTATGGGAATCTTGAGAATGTAAATTTATGTTTCCAAGGTTACATATGTTCAATTTTAAAAATTTAAACACCAGTTAATTTCTATAGTAATATGTAATTCAAATTATTCTTACAATACCTATTTTTATAATTACATTTGTGTTTTTCTACTTTATTTATTATTTATTATTGTTTTTTGTTTGTCTTATTTGTATAAATTTTTTCATTTTATTCATTAGTTAGATACTTCCTTACAATAATAGTGTTTTCTATTTTTACAAAAAAAAAAAACGTATTTAACGTTGCCATGACTATGTGTTGTACTCGTTTTTATATGTAATTACTATTTGAATACTCGTTTATATGTAAACCTTAATATAATACTTTTCTGTTGAATATAACAAAAAAAGTATTGTATTTAGCTTTGAATGTTTTCCTTATTAGAAAGTAGTTTACAATTTAATTATTTCTAGTCTATGTTTAAATTCCAAATTTTTATTTTTTTGTAAAGTTTTCATAAATGATTTTGTTTCTTATACTCATTTTAAAAATCAATTAAAACTTATGAAAAAAAGCATAAAATTAAGTTATAAAAAATATTAAAAGATTATAATCAAAATATAAAATCGAGAAAATAATACTAATAAAAGATTGAAAAACAAACAAAAATAAATAAATAATAACAAATGTAAGTGTACGGTATTTATTAGATTACTGTATTATTTTTGTAGAAATCCAAGTAATACAATATAATACTAAGAAAGTTGCATAACAACGATACTTTATATGACGATTTAAAAAAAAAAAAAAAAAAAATCTGGGGAAATCTGTTTCCACAGTAAATATGGATGAATTATCTTAAATTGCTGTTTTAACTTTTTATATAATATATACTCTATTACAAGAAACAAATATTCAACACTCCGTAATTTTATCAAATATAGAGAATAAATCTTTTTTACTTACAAACCATAATTATTATATATAAAATGAAAAATATTAACACAAAAATTTCCAAGATTTATAAATACTTATATTATATAGTCAAACAACGTAAAAAAACGTAATTACAAATAATAAAATACCGACATATAAATTCCATTTAACTTTAGCTCTTTAAGCAAAATTTAAAAGCCGAATATAATAAACCAATCCAAATATAAAGTTCTATTTTCATTATTATATCAAATTATATATTATACATAATAAAATACATACTATTAAAAAATATACCACACACATAAAAATTACATACTGAAATAAAGGAAAAATACAAAAAAAAAAAAAGAATAGAGATCAGAAGAAAAAATACAAACCAAATAACAAAATTAAACAAAACTTAAACAACATAAACAAAGTAAATTAGAAAAAGATTAAAAAGATATGGTAAGACATATACAATAATAAACATAATATATCCAGATAAAATGATCGTAAATGTAATTTTTATAATAAATTTCAACATAAGTTGAAAACCAAAGAATGTATCATGTTTTAGCATCATACATAGAAGAAGAATCCTTTGGGTGAATAACTTCTTTAGAAACATCGGGTGATTCTTTATTATCAATCACACCAGCTCCCTCCTCATCTGATACTGAAGGTGATTGAGGAACACCAATAAGAGAAACATCAAAACCATTTGCAGCTAAATATTCTCTAAACCTTATTTCTTCATTTGCTACACTATCGGCATTCATTTTAGGTAAAAGGGTAGCAGCAATAATACCGGAAAATACACATAGAGAGGAAGCAACCCAAAATGGGTTTTGTAAACCTTTAACAGTATCTTCACCACCAGCATTCTTTTGAATTATAGGAAAAACATAAGTACCAACAAAAGCACCAATCTTCCCTATAGCAGCAGCAATACCATAGAATTGACCGCGTACAGCTGAAGCAGACATTTTGGAAGCTAATAAACCAACATTATCACCAGGTCCAAATTCTCCACATGCAAGAAATACGCCATAAACTACAACAAAACCACCAACATAATTTCTAAGATGTGAAATTACACCAGCCATTATATAACCAATTCCAGCCTGTGCAATAACACCAACAGCAAAAGTATATCTTGGACCCCAGGCATCACTAGCAAAAGCACCAAGGAAGGAACCAGGGATATAAAATAAATTAATAACAGTTGTCCAACCAAATGATTTTATTATTGAATTATCTTTTACTAAACCAACAAGAATTGAAGATGAATAAATTCCAAAGGCATAAGAAGAGAAATCATAAATCCACCATAAAAGTGAAATAAGTAATAAGCGCCACCAATAAAATTTAATTACAAGTTTATAAGGAACTTGGGAACGTTTAATTTGATTTTTTTTAAATAATTGTGAATCATCAATTTTAAGTCTAAAATAAAATAATGATAAAGGTGGAATTGCACCAAGACCTAAAGTTACACGCCAAACAGGATTAAGATTATGTTGGCCAAATATCCAAACACAAACAAGAGGTACAAAGGAAGAGACAACAAAACCAAGATCAATCATAAAATTTGTGAATAAAATAAACCATCTATTTTGTGTATGTTTATTATATTCAGCACTTGATTCTGCGCAAGCGACTGAACCAGCTGGATATTCCGCTCCTATTCCGATACCTAAAAAGAATCTATAAGCGGTTAAAGCAGCAAGCATTCCATATATACTTCCATCTTTACCCCATGCACCAGCACATAAGATTGAAAAAACAATTAAAATAATACAAGCAATTATCATTCCAGATTTTCTTGAATGATAATCTGAAAGAAATCCAAATGTAAGTTGTCCAACTACGGTTCCAACAAAGGCGATAGCAGAAACATTACTTATTGCATTTGAACTAGCATATTCTTTTGGATAAAGACGTTTTAAACATGTGTTAGTAGCTGAAATACTCTATCTAAGTTAGAAATAAGTTATTAATAAAATTAATAAATAAATAAATAAATAAATAAACAATAACACTCACGTTATTAACATAACCATCAGAAAACAAACCAGCACCGGTTGCCCCGATAGACCAAAAATTTTTCCTATTTTGTTTTTTTTTATTTTCAATCGCATCTATATCAGTTTCAACATTTGATGAGTTTGAATTATATTCTGAAATAGAATCTGACGTAATAACTTTATCATTATTATTATTGTTATTATTATATAAATCAGATTTTTCTTTTTTTTTAAAACTTAAATTAAAACCCATATTAAATAATCAATTAAAAAAAAACCAAGAAATATATTAAATACAAGATAATTAATAAATTATTAACAATTCTTAATTACTGCTTCTCCAATAATAATAATAATTATTAATTCTTGGAATAAATAAATAAAAAAAAAAAAAAAAAAAGAAAAAGCCTTATAAATATATTTCTTTATAAATCAATTGCTTTTTGAGCTCAGTTCCAAAGGTATAAATTTATATTTATATATAAATAAATTTAAGCCAAGAGCTTAATTCTTTTTTTAATTACTGAAGAGGAAAAAAATACAAATATTTTTTATATAATTGAAAAAAAAAAAGATAATCGGTTTAATCCGAGATACCTAAAGTTGAATGGATATTTAATTAATCGTACCGTTGCTATAGTAAAACGCTTATTTTTAAGGAAATAGTATTAATTAAACTCTTGGACTATTAACCTTTTTGTAATTAAATAGAAGGATCTTAATATTTTGTATTAATATTTTAGGAGGAAAAGGACAGAAAAAGTAGATTGTTTTATAAGATTTAGATTGTCTTATGATATTTATTTATTTATTTATTTATTTATTTATTTTTTTTTTTTTTTTTTTTTTTAAATATTGCTTCCTTATAGTTTTAATTTGGTATCAAGAATCTGGGGATTCAAGGGTTCTTGTCAGATATTTCAAAAAAGGTATCTTGTACTAGAAATAGGAAGTTAAGCAAATAATAAGTTTTTATTTATTTAATGTTTTAATATCAATTTTTATTATTTTATATATATAATTATTTATTACCAAACTGTTAGTTTTTTTATTAATTATTATTCCTTAAAGTTATTTTTGTTATCCTTTATTGTGTTTTTATATATGTGTGATACTACTATGTGATTAATATGAAACGTCTTTCAGGTGATAAAAATGTAACAATATAAATATGTTTTTACAGTTTAATGGGTAATTAATTAATTAATAAATAAATATATAAATAAATAAATAATAAATGAGGGGTACACAGAAAATTCGTATAATAAATAATATGTATAAAAAATGCGAACCTTTCTATATTAATATATATATATATATATATAATATTAAGTAAGCAATAGATATAGAATTTATTTATAAAAAATATTTACTAGTGTATATTTGAGTCATTATATCTCCACATTTTTTTATTATTATGATTGGATGTCTTTGTTTTCCGTTCTTTGCACTGTCCCTATTACTTTTTCCTATTGGTCGAAATTATAATTTGATATAACTGTAATCAACATAACGCTTTAATTCATTGGATACGGCTTCGTGTTATAATTAATTAATTAATTTTACTATATGTGATTCAATTAAAAAAAAAAAAAAAAAAAAAAAAAAAAAAAAAAAAAACGTAGATATTCCATAAATGAATATGTTCGTATACAGTTATGCCCAAAACTACTTTTTTTTATTTATTAGATTAGTATAATGATTCAGTTAACTAATATTTTGTGTGAATTTAAAATACAAAAATTAATATTGAATTTATATATACATTTAAAGAATTCCGCTAGTAATTAATATGACAATTATTTATTCCATGATATTACTACGCTACTATTTTAATTTACTAAATTTATTATACTTTAATTTATTCTAATCGTATACATATATAAATAAATTAATAAACAATTTATATAAATAACGAAAGGCATTCATAATGCTTATATTTATTTACTGCCTGCCATTTATTTATAAGAGCGTAATTAATAATTTATATAAACAATAAAACTGTAATACATAATAATCAAAAATATAATTATCTAATTAAATATAATTAAACGTTAATACATTCATTATTTATCATAATTATATACAGACTGATATGCTGTGATTTAATTCATAGTAAATACAAAAATATATTAAACTATTAAAAAAAAAAAAAAAAAAAAAAAAAAAAAAAAAAAAAAAAAAAAAAAAAAAAAAAAAAAAAAAAAAAAAAAAAAAAAAAAAAAAAAAAAAAAAAAAAAAAAAAAAAAAAAAAAAAAATAATGACATGCGTAATCAGTGACGTAATATAAAATTTATATAGCACTATACAAATAATAGATAGTAAACTAAACTAATATGGGGTTAATAGTATTTTTATTTTTTATTTCATTAATTACCGGTAATTATTATTTTATTGTATTAGTAATATATACGTAGATGAGATGTCCGTAATTACAACCAATAGGATTTCGAGTATGATTTATTAGTAATATATACGGAGATGAGATGTCCGTAATTACAACCAATAAGATCTCGAATATGATTCATTATTAATTATTTTTTTTTTTTATATTTATATATTTTTTTATATAAAAAGTAAAGAGCGTTTAACAAATTAGTATAAATATATTTATTATATTAGATAAATTTAATTTTCACTATTTAAGTTTATTAAGTTTATTATATTTTTATATTTATTATATTTATTGAAATACATTTTTCTACTAGTTCATTTTAAATAAAAAATATACTTATTATGGCTAATGATCAATTGACTTTATACTGGTGAGTGAAATAGTTTTTAATAACATTGTTTGTTACTTTTTTAATTATTTTTTTAATATATTTACTAACATTATTAAATAATAGGCTTAGTGATTCAAGAGCTCAGAGAATAACATGGCTTTTAGAAGAATTAAAATTAAATTATAAAATTGAAGAATTTGAACGTACAAAAGATCATGTTGCTCCACCTGAAGTATTTAAAATTCATCCTTTAGGACATTTTCCTATGGTTCGTGATTCTGATGGTAAACTTTTAGTTGAATCAGGATTTATTGTAAATTATTTAATTAAAAAATATGGACAACTTGGTAATCCAACTATGCTTCCAACTAGTGAAGAAGCACAAAGTTCAGTTGAATATTTTGTACAATATGCAGAAGGAACTTTAATGCCTTTTTTATCACTTAAATATATTTTTAATGTAATGCATTCATCATCTCCTTTTTTTATTCGTCCTTTAATTGGTCAAGTTATAAATGCAGTCGGAAGATCATATTTAAATCCTAATCTTACAAGGAATTTTAAATATTTGAATAATACATTAGAGGGTCATACATATTTTGTTGGAAATACTTTAACTGCTGCTGATATAATGCTTTCTTTTCCTATTGAGGCTGCTTCTCGGCATAAAATATTATCCGCTGATGAGTATCCTAATCTTACAAAGTGGCTTAATACTATTCATTCCCTTCCTTGTTATAAGAAAGCTCTTGAAAAAACTCAATCTAAATCTTCATGATACTAGTGTGTTTATTGTTATTTATTCTTATTTATTATTTATTATTTATTATTTATTATTATTTATTATTTATTATTTATTATTTATTATTATTTATTATATTTATTATTATTATTTATATTTAATTACTGCTTAATGTTTAATGGATAGTGTTTACGACTATTCGATATTTGTTTGTTTTAACTATTTATTTACTAGTTACTATTTACTAGTATTATTTACTATTTAGTATTTATCTACTAGTTACTATTTACTAGTACTATTTATTTACTATCATTTAATAAATTCAATACATTTATACATTTAATGTTAATAACATTTTATATGCAAACAAAACAAATAAATACGTATATAATATAAAAACAATTACTATCCTAATTAAATATTTATAGGAGATAAAAAAATAATTAAAGTGTTTATTCGTTACTACAATTTGCAAAAGAAAGAATTCTTCCATACAGGTTACTATAGAAACCGAAAATTATCTGAATTAGTAAAAAGTATTGTAAACTACACGTAAAAATAATAAAAACAAGCACGTGTTTTATTAGTAAGTATTTATTTATTTATTTATTTATTATTATATATTTATTATTATATATTATTATTTATTATTATTATTTTATATTTACATATCTTGTAAATTTAACGCATAATTATCTTGAATCCATTGAGAAATCATTCCAAAAGAATTACGAGGTTGATAAAATGGAGCCATATGACCAGCCTTAAACATTCTTGCAAAAGTAAAATGTTGATAGTTTTTCACTTCTCCAGCACATGAATTACCTACATACCATCTATTTGTTGAACTATTTGAAAAATAAAAACTTGATTTCCAAGGTAATTCATTAGTCCACGCTTGATTTCCTAACCAATTACAAATAAAATCCTTATCACCTGCATAAACAAGAACAGGAATATTATTATCAAGTGCTTCTGTTACAAACTCTTGTGAAGGTAATACCCAATCTCCTGTAAGAGAAAACCAAAAATATACATTATCACTACATAAACTAAAGTTTGCTCTGATTTCTGCACCAATTGCTAACCGAACGTCATATCTATTTAAATAATTTTCTGTCTCTCTTTCTCCTATATCACATAATTTAGGCTTTTTTGTACAATTTGCAGTAATATCATAAATGGAATATCCTGATTTAGAATAATCCTCATAAGCTATAAAATTACAAGTTTCACGTGCCAAGTCACAAATTCCAAAATTTTTTGTCGAATAACAATATTTTATTAGATTTGTACATATTGGCATTTTATGTAACATGTCAAGGCATTGTTCGTCGTTAAGAACTTTTGGATATCCACTAACAAGTTTACCACCACAAACCATTGGCTGATAATATTTATACTGGATTAAAGGATCTGTAAGTCCATTTCCAATTATTAATGATGTAAAATTAAATGGACGATCTGAATGGTTTAATATTTCATGAGAGATTGCAGGAATATAATGTCCTCCATAAGATTCACCACCTATATGCAAATTACGATGTTTATATGAGGGGAAAGTTTTAAAAAATAAAACCAAAAATGTATATACATCCTTCGCAACAGTTGCAGAATTCATAACTACATTTATATCTGAATAAGAGAATCCAACATTAATAGGTGAATCTAAAAAAATAATATTCGAATTTTCATTCCAAGAATAAGGATTTTTCTCAAAATAAGTTGAATTTACAATTCTTACGGGTCCTAATTCATTAAATAATCCTATTGAAGAACTGCATCCAGGGCCACCATTTAACCATAAAATAATAGGATCTGTTTTTGGATTATTTCTAGATTCAAAAAACCAAAAAAATAAATGTTTAGTGTTTTTTTCAAAATCAACATAGCCAGTGAAATGTGTTACATTTTCTAATCCAAGTGCCCTAGGATTTTTAATACGAACAGTACCTGAAGGAATATTCTCTGAATGTATTATTTTTATCCATTCAGAATTTTCCACTTTATTTATATCTTCATTATCATTAGAAGCTGATGATAATGCGTCATAAATATTTTGTTCACTTTCCGAATTTAAATTTAAATTAAAAATATGTTGCTGAATATTATCATTCTGAATATTATTAGTATTGCTTTTACGTGACAATGTTATTGACCAACAAGAAAGAAATAAATTTTGAAGATATATAATGAAAATGATTGAATAATACATAATATAAAAATATTTTTATATTCAATAATTTGAAAAAGAAAGAGTATCTAATACTTTTATAAACAAAATCAAATAAACTCTCATTGAGGTAATAAAATAATGAGAATTGAGATTCACACATCCCATCTTTTTACTAGCTTCATTCCATCTTAAGGGTTTATGTAGTCTAGCGCGAAAAGCACTTACCGTATATAGTAATTATTTAGCAAATAGGAAATTGATTAAATTTAATTAAATTTAGTTATTTTAAAATTGTACTTATTTAATATGGGAATTGATAAGATTGATACCAGTTATACTTTTTAGCCATTGCAACCAAGGTAAGGGTTTACATAATATCTATATTAATGTACTTACCGTATATAGTAATTATTTAGAAAATAAGAAAGTAGTTAGTTTTAATTAATTTTTAATGTCATAGGAATATAATATTTGGTTTACAGTTATTTAAAATATTATTTTGTAATATTTTGCCTGTTTAGGTAAGTAGGAAATGTATTTATATAAACTACAAAATTTTTATTACTAGGAGAGCAAGAACTACGCTTTTTTAATAAATTAAAAATTTCAAATCTACATTATTATAAATTAATTATATAATCCCTTATCTTGGTTGTACGGTACCGGTACTGGCTAAAAAGTATCGCTGATATAATCCATGCCCTAATAATGATAATAAAAAATAAGAATTTACTAAACACAACGAAAATTAGTAAATATTAATAAGAATTAATATCGATTATTAATAATCGTTAAAATTACTAAGGAACCATTAGCAACAATGAATAATAGTTAATAATAAATAGTAATAATTGATAATAATTGATAATAATAATAATAATTAGTGTTAGTGAAAAATAATAATATTATTTTTCTACATTTTGACTTATTAATTAGTATAATTTTTAGATTATTATGCATAAATCTTTACGCATATGTCTTTAACAAAAAAATATTAAATTGGGAAGCTCGGGTTGGTTGTTATGGTAACCATTTTAACAATTAAATACACTCATTTAAAATGTTTTTAATAAAAATATTAAAAATCTACTAAACTTTTAATATATTTTAATAGATAGAAGAAAGAAACAAAAGACAATATAATAAATAGAATATATTTTAAATAATAGAATAAAATAATAATAATGAAAAAAACAAACCAGAAAAAACTTAAAAAATCTGCTACTAACTTTCTCTAAATTTAAAGATCTTTTTGAAAAAAAAAATATATATATATATATATATATATATATTTTTTTTAAACATAGTTTAAAATAGTATAAACAATATATTTAGTATATTAAGCTAAAATTAATATTAACAATTAAGAAAAATATTTTAAAGCTAATTATTAAAAATGACATACAAATATTTATATCTTTTTTTTTTTTTTTTTTTAGGTTTATTTTATGTGTATGGTTGCCTTGACAATTATAATTAGAAATTAAGCGTTTTTTATTTCGCGGTAATGCTAGCAGGGTCTTAATTGGTAATAATTAATAATAGTTGATAATGATTGATAATGGTGGTTACAAGAGTTTTAGTAAGGATTAGTAATTAGAAGTAAACTTATAGGTTCATAATATATATATATATATATAGTATAAATAAACAATATCTTGGATTTAATTTAAAAATAGGTTTTAACATTTAAACAATAGATAACAAAATGTCTATTTCAAGACCAGTTTGTAATATTTTTAAAGCTATAGAAACTAAAGAAGGTGTTGGTGGTACAGTTTTTAGATCTATTGGTAGTAGAAAACTTAAATCATTTCCACCATTTTTATTATTAGATCATTTTATGGTTTCACCATTTGCTGGTTTTCCTGATCATCCTCATAGAGGTATGGAAACTATTACTTATTTACTTGATGGGCAAATTGTACATGAAGATTTTACTGGATCATATGGAATATTAAATCCAGGTGATTTACAATTTATGACTGCTGGAAAAGGAATAATTCATGCAGAAATGCCAGTTAAAGATATGAGGAAAAGAATTGATAACAGTGGCAATCCACTTCCTATTATTGGTATTCAATTATGGGTTGATTTACCAAAAAAATTAAAAATGACTGAACCAAGATACAGAGATTTGAGAAGTAAGGAAATTCCTATTATAAATCTTGATAATAATGGTAATATTTTAAATAAAGATTTAAATATAGAAGATAAAAATGCTTCAACAACTATGAGAATTATTTCTGGTGAATTTAGAGGAATAAAATCAGTACGTGATTTATCATATACACCTGTATGGTTTTTTGATATTATATTACGTAAAAATAAGAGTATAAATGGAAATGGAAGTGCAAATGCAAATGCAAATGCAAATGGAAATATATTTATTAATTTACCAAATACATATAATGCATTTGTATACGTATTAAGAGGTAATGCATATATTTCTGGAAAATTAGCTTCAGAAAAGGATTTTGTAAATTTGGAAAGGGTAGGGGATTACAATGGAGTTGAAATTTCAACTGTTCATGAAGTTTCTGATAAGGATGACAGTAACCATGAAACTCGATTATTTGTAATTGGAGGAGAATATTTTGAGCAACCTATTGTTCAACACGGACCTTTTGTTATGAACAGTGAAAAGGAGATCAGGGAAGCTATGGCAGATTATTATTATCATAGGAATGGTTTTGAAAGGGGGTTGGGTTGGGAATCCAAGATTGGAAAGCAAATTGATTTTTGATATTATTTATGTCTATTTATTTTTGATATTTTGTCTTTGAAGTTCAAATATTTTGTATTGTAGGGGTATTTTTTAGTTGCAGTGTCGGTTGTCATGGTATTAATTTAAATTATATTAATGATTGATTTTTTTAATATTTTTTTATTACTCTTACTTTATTTTTTTTGTTTTTTGTTTACTTATTGTTATTGTATTAAGGAAAATAAAGCATTTATTTATTATTTATTATTTATTATTTATTATTTATATGCTCTATTTATGCTTATTATATAATAATGTCTAGTTGTATTATTGGGTATTAATTTTAATTTGTATTATAATGTAATTTGGTTAGTTGTATGGGGAAATATATTAATAATAATAATAATTATTATATTATATTATATTATATTATATTATATTATATTATATTATATTATATTGTATTATATTATATTATATTATATTGTATTATATACTTATTACTAACATTAAATAAGTAATTATTAAACACAAAATGGATAGCCCGTATAGATTTTTATTTTCTAAATCAAATAAAATATCGAAAAATAAATATTCGAGTTTAAATAATAAAAATATTATTGTTACGGTTTCCATAGGGTTTTCTAATGGAATTATAGTTGGATATTCTAATGGGATTTTACAATCTTATTTGAATTTAAATAGTAATTTGAATCTGAGTTTAATTTCTACTGTAAATATTGGAAATGAGTTTGAATTAATAACTTCATTGTGTGTATTTAAAAATAAAGGAATTGAGTTTTTATTATGTTCATCTTTAAAAGGAAAATTATTACTTTTAAGTTTACCGATTCTTTCTGTGGTTTCTGAAACTTTTATTTCAATTTCTAGAGTTTTAAGTATAAATGTTTTTGAATCTACAGGTTTAAAGCAAAAAGAAATTACCCATGAGAAATTGAATGATATTGATAATAGTAGTATTATTAAGAATGATAATAGTATTATTAAGAATGATAATAGTAATATTAAGATTAAGGATTGCAGTAACAAAAGCAATAGCAA
The DNA here is from genome assembly GCA_030565755.1 of Ascobotryozyma cognata. Taxonomy (NCBI): domain Eukaryota; kingdom Fungi; phylum Ascomycota; class Trigonopsidomycetes; order Trigonopsidales; family Trigonopsidaceae; genus Ascobotryozyma; species Ascobotryozyma cognata. The sequence goes on from JAJMCY010000195.1 coordinate 18,237, forward strand.
CACTCTAGCACTCATATGGGGACAATCCTGTGCATTTGTATTAATAGATACAGCAGACTTATCAATAATTTATACACAAAACTCCTGTCGTTCATGGTCAATTGCAACGACGTTTGAAAATAAAATTATAGCACAATTGCAAAAATCTATTCTACAATTATTTCCTAATGGAAATTCTCAAATATTCACCATCAAACACTCTAATAATAACATTCAGCTTGAAAAGTCACAATTAACACCTTCATTTGAAAACAAACAAGAAGTTACAAATGCCATTTGTTTTCAAAACAAATTTTTAATTATTTTATATAAAACAGAATGGTGTATACATGAAATACCAACAGATATTAATTCTTCTGATTCAAATTGGAATATAAAATTAAATGCTTCAACTAATGCCCCTTGTTTTATTTCTTTTAATAGTTCCTTGAAATTATCCTTATCACAGGATAAAAATACTTGTCTAATTTATACACCAAATTGGGATTTTTGGGTCATTACTATAGATAATCTTAATAATATTGTTTCCAACTTTATTAAAATATCTTACCAAAAATATTTTCTATCTATAGTCAATTCTGCAAATTTTACATCACAATCTTCCAAAATTATAGTATCCTCATTATACAACAAAGATAATACATGTTGCTATTGCTTTATAGATGATACCCATGATAATAATGATAATTTTAACAAAATTTCAAAAATTTATTATTACTCATTTAATGATACAAATAAAAATCTTTTATTTACTAATACATGTGATAATTATATTCTTGCCATTGATACAAGCATAAAAATTGTTTCTTTACAAGATTTTCTTTGTCCTAACAACTCTTCTGCTAATCCTATTGAAATAACTATAAACGAACCATCTGCTTCTATTTCCTTTATTTCTGCGTTTCCACATAAAAAATTTACAACACGCTCATCTACTCGTAGTAAGAATAATTTTGATTATCTTAAAGAACAAGCGAATCAGAATAATGCTCAAAAAGAAATAATTTTGATAGGATCATCAAGTGGGAAAATATATACACTAACTAATGATTATGGTAATAATTGGATAATTTCAAATCCATTAACAATATTTGCCTCCCCTGTAATTGATGCACTAATAATACCATCAGAGGCAGGTTCGCGTTTAGCTGGACTTATTGCAGTTATTTCAAAACATGGTGAAATAGCATTTGTAGAATTTTCAGAATTTTCTATGAGCCTTTCATTTTTTATTCCTGGCGATGTCAGTATACCGGTAAGTTTAAGTGTTTTAAATTCTACTGGTGTTATTAAGATTGAATATTTAAATGGATGTCAAATTTGTTGGAATACAGTTTCGGGTGAGGAAACCTCTATATGTAAAATTAAAAGCAGTGACGGTAAAGATGACAATAAATATGATGAAAATTTTTTAAAGATGCACACAAAGCATGAAGAACATGACCCATTTTCTATTAAACGCAACTTGAGTATAATTAACGATTATTTTCCTAAAACTACTGAATCCACTTTAAGTAGCCAACAGAAGGATAAAGGAATGAAAGCAAATAATGAGAATGAAGAATGGATAGAGCTTAAATTATATCATTGTAGAGATTTGCGATCAATTTTTATTGAAGGAGAACAACAATATTATTCAAATACAATTACATTATCATATTTGAATAGATATATACTTGGTTTTGATGTATATACTGTTATATCATTTCTACATAAAACATTATTTTATGATGATTATTATACCCCTACCACTTTTATACCGTCTGTTTCGGAATCAAGTGAATTTTTCTCAAATACAGAAGATCATTTTGTCAAATTTCAGTTAAGTCTTGATGAAGCGATTGCAATATTTACATGTTTATACCCACGAAAACTTTTTGAGAAGCTATCATTTTCTCAAGATTTATTGCATATTCTATATGGAAATTATACAGTTGATAAAGAAGATATGGCCATTCCAAATTGTATCACTAGTTACATTGGAAAGTATTTAAGTATATTGAATGCTAATCAAAGTGTGGAAAATGAAGGATTTTTATTTACAATTGATGGTTCATATACATGCAAAATATTAGTAACATGTGCTCATTTATTACGAATTATTTTGCTGGCTACAGGTTATAAAGAAAAGAATAAAAGTAATAAAGAAGTAATTATTGATTGTGTAGATAAAATTATTAGGCAGACTGGAAATTCAATACAAGATGATGGGTATAAAAATATTGATTTATTTGAGACAGCTAAAATATGGTTAGATGAACGAGTAGCAGTACAAAAATTTAACACTGAAGTTGTAGTTCCGAAAATTATTGAATGCATGACAGTACAGGAGATTGAACAAGAATATGAGAAACTTGAAAGGTTTATTAGCACATCATCAAATAATAAGAATATTATATATGAAGATGGGAATGGAAAGAAGAATAACATTAAAAGAAAAGATTATTATTTGGCAAAAGACAAGGTACGGTTTACATGTGCTGTAACATCGTTTGTTGTAATTTCATTATATGCGAAGGAAGATAAAAAATTTAGTGCAGAGTATCTCAAGAAGATTCGGGTAAAAGGTGGTGAAGTTGTGGTTGATTTTTTGAATAATGATGAATGGAGTAGAAGAAAAATTGGTGTTAAACTTCTTAATATTGGATATGAAGTATTGAAAAATTATGTTGATCGAGTGCAAGTTATTGAAATAATATTAAGATTGAATATTACATCAATTGCAAGTGCGCATAATAAAAATGATTTAAATGAAGAGAATAATAATGAGAGAAATGAGATAAGAAGAAAGACTAGGGAATGTTTATATAATATGTGTAAATATGATTTAACACTTATAATTGAAGTTTTAGTTAATTTTATGGGGAATTATGGTGATACGAGTGTTGAAGAACAGATGGGATTATTTAAATTATTATCTAATTTTGTGAAGAGAAATCCTATTGGAATGAAGGTTTTTATTCCAAAGATTGTTGATGGAATAGTAAATGGTTGTTTAAGACGGGATAATAATAAAAGTGGGGTTGTTGTTATGAGTGGAAGTATTAATGGATCAGGAAGATTTGTTGTGAAGAATGATAATAATGATGAAATAATAAACAAACGGGAGACATTAGTTCCATATATTTCAAAATTTTTGAATGAATTATTTAAATATTATAATATGATAGCATTTCATCGTGAACAGCAAAGACTTGCAGTTTCTTGGGCACCTGGAGTTATTATTGTTTATGATTTACATACTGGTACACAAATTAATACATTAGAGACAACATTACATTTATATGATATTGAAAGGTTAGAATTTTCACCTGATGGAAAACATCTTGTTGGGTTATCTGAGATTGAGAATGATGAAGTTGAGATTTATGTTTGGAAGGTTGGATATTCATTTGGAACCTTTATACAAAATATTGGACATGTATTAACTAGTGGGAACAGTAAACATAATGAACGGAATATTGACGATAGATACGAATCAAAGGGTAGTACTATATATCCAATCATGGTTAAGAGATACAATGGTCCTAAACAGAATGGAATTTATTGTGTTTGGGGATCTAACAATGAAGTTATTCTGCGATGCAAGACTGTGGATGGCACATGGGATAGAATTAGTTTGTGATTGTGATGTGATGTGATTGTGATAACTGCGAATGACTTCATAATACCTAACACCTAGTGGCTTCTAGATTATGCACTATAATAACACTATACACTAATATGGATGACAACTAACGATTAACGTAACAATTAACGTAAAACATATAATAATGAGGGATATATTACGTAGATTAGATTGAGTTAGCTTTAGTTTAATACTTGTTCCTAGTTAAATGTTACGTAATACTTAATAATTATAACCTCTTAATTTTTTTGTATTTTTGTATTTTTGCATAGTTAAAAGCAACCGCCAAGAAAAATATTAAAGGAAAGAAAATATATTGGTGTTAGTAATTGGTGAGTAATTTACTAGTAAATGGCTTTAACTGGTTAGTTTCTGGTTAGTTTCTGGTTAGTAACTAGCTAGTAACTAGCTAGTAAAATAACTAAGAAAAATAACTAGTAATATTTTATGATTATTTTTATAGACATACAGTTCCGATTTAGCCGTTTTACTGCATGAGTCAACACGTGATTTAACTATTTTTACATTTAGTAATAATAAATAATAAAAAATAATAGAACCCTAGACAAAAATAAATAGTTATAAAATCAACGCTATTATAACCAATAGTAAAAAATAATTATTGTACAACCAAATAAAAAAAAAAAAATTATTATGTACAAAACGCGTAGGATAAAAGAAAAATAAAAATGAATTAAATAGAATAAAATAAAATGTGGCTGTTACTATGACAACAGTGCAGTTGGGACAAATAAAACTCAAATATAGTTCAAGACTAAGTTTTTTTAGTGCTTTTTTATAATGTATTAGTAATATGTGTATAGTAATTATTAATTATTTTCTTGTGTTGTTTAAATTGGGTATATAAAACTCAAATTTCTTGGGCTGGTCTTGGCTGAGATTTATTATTTATATTATTATTTATATTATTATTTATATTATTATTTATATTATTATTTGTATTTATTATTTATATTATTATTTGTATTTATTATTTGTATTTATTATTTGTATTTATTATTTATATTATTATTTATATTTATATTTATATTATATTATATTATATTTATTATTTATTATTTATATTATTAT
>JAJMCY010000196.1:0-22918 GCA_030565755.1 Ascobotryozyma cognata
AATAACGAAATATAATATAATATAACATAATATAATATAATATAAATAACGAAATATAAATATAAATATAAAATGTAAAATATAAATAAATAATATAAACATACCCACAACGCTTTTTCAATGTAGTATATTATAATATCCTTTAGCTTTTCATTTTATAATACATCAACCATTCTTTCATAATAAACCGTAAACGAATAAAACAAAGACAAATAAACAAATAAAACACTATTCCACCAAGATAATCTGAACGAATAAGAATACAAAATAATTAAACAAATACAAATCAAAAGAAAAATCAAACCAATACAATAAAATCAAAACAAATAGCAATCAAAATAAAATCAAAACAAGTAGCAATAAAAATAGACAATAAAAATAAAAAAATCAAACCAAATATAATAACAATATAATAACAATGTAATAACAATGTAATAACAATATAATCACAAAAAACCAAAACATAAATAACATAAATAACATAAGCAAAAGAAAAAACAACATAAGTAAAAACATAAATATAAATAACAAATAAAAACAACACAAACGTAATCAACATAAATACCAATAAATAATACAACCCATATTAACACCCAATTAATGTCTTCGGGATTTCAAACCTGGAATTGAAAAATCAGGATTAGTTTCTAGAATCTTATCTCTAGTGGAAGTTTTAGGAGGCATTCCATAATTGTTATTACCAGAATAAGGGTTCATTGGCATTTGATAGTTTCCTCCAACTCCATTATTTCCAACATGTCTGTTAGGACCCATTGTAGGTCCCATTGTAGGTCCCATTGTAGGTCCCATTGAAGATCCCATTGACGGTCCCATTGTAGGTCCCATTGAAGATCCCATTGAAGATCCCATTGAAGGTCCCATAGGACCACGATTATTGTACTCCGGAGCTTGTGCTTGACCATTACTATGAGGACCTCTTTGGCCGGGCCTCATCATCATTGGTCTTTGAAATTGTTGTGGTGGTGGTCCATACTGCTGTTGTTGTTGTGGTGGCTGATAATTAGGATTTCCTCTCCATTGATTATTATGATTAGTATTCAACCTAAAAGGAGCTTGAGGTTGTTGTAATTGTGGTGGAGTTGGAACATTTCCATATGGTGTCTCCTGAGATACTGCTGCACCAATACCATAAGGATTAGGTCTTCCAGGCATAAAAGAAGGAGGTGGTCCTCCTGTTGCAATATACTCTGGATTGATTTCTCGTTGAGAAACAGACGTAAATAATGAAGAAGCAGAGTCAGAAGGTGATCCATTGTTAGGTCCAGACGAACCATTCATATTACCTGATATAAAGTCGTCACTATTAGATGGGGAAACACGCTCATTTTGTCCTCTACGCATAGCGATATAATTATTTCCATTTCCATGTCCATGTCCATGTCCATTTCCATTTCCAAACCCGTTACCATTACCATTACCGTTACTATTAATATGATTGTTATGATTATTATGATTATTATTATATCTACCTGTACTTTGAGCTTCATTAGATGCTTTGTTCCAATTTTGTCTTGGTGGTACATATTCATCTGTTCCCGAATCTAACCTATTAATACTATTGTTATTTGCAGAGTTTAAAAATGGAAGAACAGGTGCGGAAGTAGGAATTGGGGGAGAAGGAACAGCGCTACCATTCACATTTTTTCCACGGAAAACGCTTTGAGGTTTAGGGAAAGTTGAACTATCATTTGTACTATTATTTTTATGTTCTGTACCTTGAGAACGCATTAAATTGAAATGAGACTGTAATATCTGTTGTTGATGTTGATATTGACGTTGATTTCCTTGAGATTTAGAATGTGTGTTATTATTAGCATTAGCATTAGCATTTGAATTTGAATTTGGATTTGGATTTGGATTTGGATTTTGATTTGCATTGTTTTGCATACTTCTTTGATTTTGAGAATTTGGAATAGTTGGATTAAAATTATTTGGATTTTGATTAGGAATTGGAGGTCTTCTATGAGTAAAAGTAGAGTTATTATTATCAATATATTTATTAGAAGACATAAAGTTATTACCACCTGGTAAATTATTTCGACTTAAAGGATAAACTGGGACAGTAGATATATTTCTACCATTATCAGCTTCATCTTGATTTTCTAAGTTATTGACATCTTGCATATCATATTTATTTGCATTAGGAATTTGAGCGAGTTTTGAATAATTAGATTTTGTAGGGGTAGGTGGAGCAGCACGTGTAGCCATAGTTTTATGAGGTGGAGGAACAAAATAAGGAGAAGAATTTTGATTTTGACTATGAGTTTTAAAAGGAGGAGGGATTTGAGGCATTGGTGGGTTATTATTATTATTAGTAGTATTATTAGTATGAATAGAATCAGAATCTACTCTACGAATTGAATGAGAAGGTAAAGATCGACCTGAAAAAGCAGATTTTGTATCAGATCTATTATCTTGATCATAATCATCATCATCATCATCTTTTGTAAAATTAGATTGAGAAGATTTTGTATGATATACTTCCATTTCAGCATATTCTGGATATTTATCAGAAGAAGGAGTATTTGTAAAAGAAGGACCAAAGAAAGTATGTGAAGTAGCTTGATTATCAAGATCTAAAGGACCTAAAAGAGAGTTTTGATTTAATAAATTTCGTGCAGCTTTTCTCGAAACTAAAGATCTACGCATTGCACATATAAATACCCCACAACATGCAATTATAACAGTTGCAGCTAATACAATCCATCCACCCCAAGAAAGATGTGGTACAAAAAGTAAAATGTCAACTAAAAATGCTAATAAGGATAAAATAAAAGTTGGAATTGTAAATATAAGAACTGAAAGAAGAAAACGAGGGGAAGAGGAAGGACCATGAAAATGAGCGATACAACAAAGAATGAAAAGAATAAGAGCAAAACCTGCAGCTATTGGATGTACGATTAGTAAATAAGAAAGAGAAGTTCTTGCTCTTGAAGGTAAAGAAAATGAAGTTTCATTTTCTGATAAAATATTTGCATTTTTATAACCTAAAGCGACAGAGGAACAGGCTTCTCCTGAACAATAACCAAATACACCGAATTTATAGGTTTCATATTCGCAAAGAACAATAGCTTTAGTAATCGGAATTGAAAGAACTGAGACTAGAAGTAAACCAAATGCAATAAATACAGCAATAGTGAGAGGAGTGGCTGGTCTAAACCTCAGTGCCATGTATACTATTTATTATTATTGTTATTATTATTTTGTTGTTTGTTATTTTGTTGTTTGTTATTTTGTTATTTTATTATTATTATTATTATTATTCTTATTATTATTATTATTTAAAAGTTTACTTTATTATTGATTATTTATTATTATTATTTATTAACAACCAATAATAAAAATAAATATTAAATAATAAATAATAATATTAAATAAATAATATTAAATAATAAATAATATTAATAAATAAATAATAAATAATAATATTAAATAATAAATAATAAATAATAAATAAATAATAAATAATAATAATCACACTTAAAACCAAATAATAATTAATTAGTGAGACTTAAAAACTAAGCAACCAGGGTCCGAGACAATTTAAATGTTTTTATTTATTTATTTTATTTATTATTTTATTTATTATTTGATTTATTATTTTATTTATTATTTTATTTATTATTTTATTTATTTTCTTAATCAATATAAAAAAAAAACACTAACAAAAGTAAACTTCCTAATAAATTTACTAATAATTTACTTATAGTAATAAATTCACCTATAATAATAAAAAACTTTTCTAAATGTTAGTCAAGGATTAATAGAAAAGGCATTAAATTTAGCATATAAATTTAGCATATAAATTTAACATATAAATTTAACATATAAATCCAGCATAAATCCAGCATAAATCCAGAATAAATCCAGCATAAATCCAGCATAAATCCAGAATAAATCCAGAATAAATGTTTATATTTATAAAATAATAATAAATTAAATAATAAAAAAAAAAAAAATAACTATTTCTTAATAGTAAAAAAATAAAACTCACACGTAATTTAAATAAATAAAACACTTTAAGGGGGGGAAAAAAATAAAAAAATAAAAAAATAAAAAATAATAAAAAAAAAATAAAAATAAATAAATAAAAATAAATAAATAAATAAAAAAAAATAAATAAAAAAAAAATTAAATAAATAAATAAATAAATTCTATAATATAATACTATATAAATTATACACTATAAAACCTACAAATAATAATATAATATAATAAAATAACCAAATACCATACTCTCACTATTGATAAATGATTATTTTGATTGTATCCCAGACAATAAAAGTAATGTCATCTATAAAGGACTAACTAACAGTATCCATGGCAACTAAATTAAACCTAGTTTATTAAGAAACAAGACAAAAAAGCGCGGGCTAATATTATTTTATTAGTAATTTATAATTGATTATTAATATTTATTTGTTTAGTATTAAGGTTTAAGATTTAAAAACTAAACTAGGTTGCTGGCTAAAAAGGGCGATCATGTACATATATTAGATAATATTTTATTATGTAACAATATACTATCTAAAAATATGCCTATTAAATGTAATATATAAAAATACGTATATTAAATATGATATACTAAAAATAATATATACTAAAAATAATATATACTAAAAATAATATATAATACAATAATACAATAATACAATAATACAATAACAAATAATACTCTATTAATAGCACATAGCCATAACACAAAGCGCACACGTCATTACTAAGCCAGCTGTAAATCATCGGGCATTATACGATTTATTTACTATTTACAATGTATGTAACTATAGCAACATACTAGCCAGCAATACTGCACTTTCTTTTAATAAACCTTAGTAAAATACTACGTACTACTCTGCGTACTATTATCTACTGTATGTATTATAATATTATTATATTATATTAAACTATAACCAGCCATGTATTTTTTGTTTCAATGTAATATTGAGTTAAATTTATGTGTAAATATTCATATTATTATTATTATTATTTACCAAAATTTATTATTATTTATTTTTAAAATGGTTGCTATCATCACTTCTACTTCTAAATCTATAATAAATCTTATAAATCTTATACTCTTATCTATCTTATCTATCTTATCTTGTGATTTACTCCATCTTACTCGTAGTTATTTGTAAATACGTTGTTTTTTGTTTTTCCTCTATATCGCATCAGATTATTTAACAGTAAATACAACGTGATAATAATAGTATGCACGCTAAAAGCGTGCATACTATTATTTATACTATTTAAGGTACATAAGGTACAATCATTTAATAGATGAATACTATACATAATTGTATATTTGTAATTTAAATGTCCATTTATGTACAATGCAGTTATGTGCATTGTACATATTTTATGCCATTCTATATACATATTTTACACCATTCTATTACACATAATTCAAACACAAATATAAACCACGGCCAAATTATAAAACCATATGGAAACCATATACACACACAGAAACAGCGGAAACCCCGCGGAAACCCCACGGAAACTTATGATATTATAGAAACTATGGAAACGATAAAATGTTCAAACTAATAAGAACAAAATAACATCTTGGAAAAACAAAAAACAGTAAAATATGAAATTTTTGTTTTTCAAAATATTATATTACAACAGGATTCCAATATTTTATAATGATTTCTATAGGATTCCTATGAAGTTTTATGAATTCTTTGTTCCTTAATTCTACCCCATATAATAATTAATTAAAACAATAAAGAATTAATATAATACTCTTACATAATACCTACATATAAAACCTAATGATTATCAAGTATACAAAGAAATAAACCTAATACATAAATAATAACCCAAACACTCTATTGTAATACAATACACAATTAATTGCATATTTCTAACTTACAAATCTATAACTAATTAATACATACATATACATAAACCACCATACCAAATAAACCCAATAAAACGATTTAGCCGATTCTTTTCGTTTTGATTATTCTATCATATCCATATTCCATATCATTGTAATTTTTCCCTTGAAAATAGTTAAACAAATAAAGAAAACTGCAAATAAAAATAAATAAAAGAAAAAATAAAAGAAAAAATAAAAGAAAAAATAAAAGAAAAAATAAAAGAAAAAATAAAAGAAAAAATAAAAGAAAAAATAAAATAATAAATAAAATAATAAATAAAATAATAAATAAAATAATAAATAAAATAATAAATAAAATAATAAATAAAATAATAAATAAAATAATAAATAAAATAATAAACAAACAATAAAAACCCATCATAAACCATAAAAATACATCATAAATTCCAATTTCAATTATTGCTCTGTATAACACCATAAATAAAAACAAACATTAATCCTGATTAACAGCATCAGCAAATCTTTTCGCAACAAATCCAGACGAATGCTCAAGATGAAAAACAACATGCTCCCCCGGATGAACACCAATCGAAAATAATCCAGATAAAAATGGCATTTTATTCATACTAGAATTATTATTTTTTAACATATTTAACGGGAAATAATAAACTAATCTGAGATGTTGCATATTAGGAGTAGCTTGAGATTGAAATGCTGGTAATAAAGGCTGCTGCTGTTGCGATTTATCTCCAATATTTTGAATATAGCTCTTCTTTCCTCTATCTTGCTTTTCTTTCATTTGTGGAGAACAAGAAGAAGAATCTGCTTCTTCCAAGTTTTTATTAAATTGCCATTCACTAGATACAGAAACATGTCCTAGCAATGATTGACTTGTTTTCTCTCCACATTCACGCCTTGTTATCTGTGCTATAACCTTTTTCTTATCCTCGTTTAATAAAATAACAACTTCATCACACACAACTACCCGCATTCGCCATTTAGCAGCTGATCGGTTTAACCCACTAGATCCCAACCCCATCTCATTTCCACTCTTACCACTACGGAAAATCATAGAAGATGCATTTGAATTATTCGTCGCTACACTAGAAACAGATGCTGCTCGTATCCCTTGATTTCGTCCATGCATAGACATCCACATCGGGTTTAAAGCTGTTCCACAAGATTTAAATCTCACTTTAGAAGGGGCAATGCATCCAGAAGTACTTCCACCCTGAGGGCATGTCAAATTCATATAATCAATACTAGAAATTGATTCATGTCGCTCACTTTCTAAAGTAATACTGTTTCGAGGTGAGTCTAATGTGCCAGGTTGTTCAGCTTGTTTTAGTGGATCTGTAAAATATCCAGCAAACTTATCACTTGAATTCGATAATGATGGGCTCATTGGATAGTCTAATTTAATCTTATTGTTATTAACTTGGCTACTAAGAGTCCCTCCAATATTAGATAAAGATGAGTCCGTTGCCATCGTAAAAATACCAACAACATCAAAAATCGCATCATCACGATAATTTTGAAGTACATATGACCCTCCAAAATCAAATCCATCAAAAAGCTTAGCGTGTTGAGGAGTTCTCGAAATTTTCCCTCCTAGAATAGTATCAGCTTTAATTTTCATCGAAGATAATGCTGATGAATCTGGTGAATGATATAAATCCTCATCTACCGAAGAAAATAAAGATATTTTATTACGTGTAGGAGGTACATATTTGGTTAAAGTCAAAGAACCTCCAGAATCCTTACTTGAATATTCAGTTTGAATCTGTTCAAGCTTGTTTCGTCCTTCAACCTGTCTTTGCACAGAATTCATCTCTTCAGTGATATCAGAAATAAGTCCATACGCACACCTTAAGGCTTCAGATGCATATGTAATTTGATTTAATAAAAGACGATATCTTGTAACTCGTTGTAAAGGCAATAAAAGATAAGCTGATAAATTAATCTGCGACGGTCCAGTACCTACAGAACTTCTATTTGAAGACCCAAAATTATTGTTATTACTTTTATTATGCTTACCTTCCAAGTCAGATCCGGTCTTGAACTCATATTTATATCTATTATAATCAACACTTCCACTTCCACTTTTATTATTATTAGTTTGATCATCTTCAGTAGAATCTTCTGCTGTAATAGCTTTCGATCTTGCAGAACTAATCCATTTACTAATTCTTGAATTTTTTTCCCATTTATCAACAGTTTTTAAACCATTGTCAAGACTTTGTACATATTTGTTATAAATCTCTGCCATAGCAGGCTTAGCCGAATCCATAAAAACTACAGCAACTTGTTCCGCAATTTGAAGAACCTCAATTGCCAATTTCTTGTTCATTCTTTTTCTTTTATCAACCCGAGTTTTAAATTTTGATTTTTTATAGCTTTTTGATTTAGACGAATCTACTGAATCTTCAGGCGACATGTTGCCCTCTTCATCACTATCAATTTCTTCTGGACAATCCGCAAGACCATTAACTCGTTCTTCTATCGTCTGAAGTTGATTAAGAGCGCTTGCCAAACGTGGAAGAAATTTGTTCGAATGATAATTAATAATAGGCTTAATAGGATCAAAAACAACACTCAATTCAGAAGAAGTTGGTGGTGGTACAATACTATTTCTTGCTTCCCTAGCACGAGAACGAGAACGATTACGGCTTTTGGCTGTCGAAGATGAAAATATACCATTGTTGGATGAAGATCTAGATCTTGAAGATCTAGTGTCACCACTCTCATTACTTACTGAATTAGAAGGCGAATTTAAATTTGGCTTATTTTTAGAAATATATAAACTTTCATCCGATTTACGACGCAAATGACTGGCACGTAAATTAGCTTTATGATGATGACGATGGTGATGACCCTTAGAGCTTTTATAATCTGACTTTGGAGAAGAAGAAGTGGACATACTTTCTGTAAAATTATTAGCAGATGCATCAGGTTGTCCCTTAGGTAAAGATAATATTTTAAAATGATATTGTTCGCCTGGTTCTATATATATAGACTTTAATTCGCGAAGAGCATGCACATAAGTAAACTCAGTATTGAGTATTTCTTCAAGCACATGTAAAATTTGTTTAATCGATTCTGGTGAAATGGTGTTAACAATACTAGTTTCTTCCAAAACACGTGCAAATACAAACTGGGAATTCGATCTACCCATTTCTGGGGTTTCAGTTTTAGAAACAATACTAGAGGAAGAATTTGTACCTTTAATTGAAAAAGATGACTTAAATTGAAGCAGGTTGCTTTCAGTTGGTAAAGAAAGCTTTAATGGATTTGCGTATGAAATATTTTCCGGGTCATTTTTATCAGAATCTGTAGTATTTTCTGAAATTCCACTTTTTGCGGACTCCGTAGAGCTCTTAATATTTCCAGACATTCCACTTTCTGAATTAATTGCAATATCATGAGTATTTTCCTTAGAGGCACTGCTAAAAATATCAAACTCAGGATGTATTGGGCAAACACCAGTATATAGTTCCCACATGTCTCGGAAAAATGCCATAAGAACTGCCGTGCGTCTATAAAATTCGGGATCAAAGATTAAACTATCAGCCACCCCATTTCCGTTCAAAGTACTGTTGCTCAAAATACTAGAATTATCCGAGCCTATGATTGTCGATGAAGATGGAGAAGAAGCTGATGTTACGCTATTTAAAGACACGGGCGGAATGGAAGCTGCTCCATTCGTAACCGATTTCGCTACTGCACGTTTTGCAAAAGAACTCGCATTTTTTGGGGAATAATAAAGGGAATTATTATAACTTGGCAATGTAGCAAAAGAAGATGAAGATGAATTAGAATGTACAGAATTTGGAGATCCGGGTGATTCGGCAAAATTTGGAGATTTCGCAGGAGTACGCTTTGGGGGTGAAAAAGCTGAAAAAACGGTTCGCTTAAATCCAGACGGGAAAAGAAATTTTGATCTTGAGTTAGTGTTAAATCTAGAATCCGAAGAAGCAGCTTCTTTTGGAGTAACTGGTAACTCAGGGGTAGAATTATGAGAAGTGAAGAAACCTCCAGAACTGTAAGAAGGTGGAGGATCAAGAGGTGAACCGGGATATTTCCCATCAGAACAAGCACTAGAAGAGAAACTACCAAGCTCACTTGTTGACCCATTGTTTGCATTTTGGACTCCAGAACTAAGCTTACTATTATTAGAAGAATTCCCTATTAAATCTGCCAAAGAAGTTTCATTGCCATTTCCAAAATATTCCAATTTAAAATCCATAGGGGCACGTCTCCAAACGGGATTTTCTTCCATATCAATCACTTCTAAGCTGGGATACAATCGAGCCAAATGAGCTGGCCATGTTTTAATATCATTCCCACGAATTACTAAAGCTTGTAAATTTATTAAATTTTCACTTACCCAGTTGCTTATACGAGTAAGCTTGCAATTATTAGCAATCAACTGAGTCAAAGATCTACATTCAGCAATAGACTCTGGCAAAGTAGTTATAGCTGTACGAGATAAATCAAGTTTAAGCAGTTGATTCCAAGAAGAAATTGTAGGAGATGCAAGTGGTATTCCATTAAAAAAATAAGAAGATTTATCACCAGCTGTATCATATCTTAAAGGGGAATATGTAGGTGAGCCTTTAGTATATTGGCGACTTTGAGACATTGGGGAAGAAGCAGAAGAGGGAGATTGACCTTTTAAATGTTGTTGTTGTGGGGGTAAAGATATTGGTGAATTACTCATAGCGTTAAAAGAATAAATTGAAGGAGAATCATCTTCAAAAAAATTGTAGGAAGATGAGCCGTAAACTGATGAATCTAAATTATTACCACTCATAGCCGATGTAGAAGAATCTCTCGGTGAATCCTTTCGTGGGGCCTGACCAGCACCAACATCATTGTAAGAAATTGATACAAAGGAGGAAGAATCATCTTTTCGAAAAGAAGAATTTTTCGGAGAAGTTTGACCTCCCAAACTATTTTGGGACTTCATACTAGATATTGAGTTTTTCCGAGCAATATTGGCAGAGGAAAAAAATCTACCTATACTTCCAGAACGTTTAAGAGATTTAGGAGATGTAACATTATTACCATTATCATTAGAAGTCTTATCTGAAGGTGGAAAAGTAGAAGTTAGTCGTGATGAGAAATCCAATGTTTTAGGACTCTTTGGACTCTTTGGACTCTTAAGACCTGGGATTCTTTTGTCAAATTTGGAAAAACCTGAAAACATTGTTGGAGAAGAAGAGGAAAAGGATGAAGGAGATGAAGAAGGAGAAGGCCTTGGAGGTAGAGGCTTGTTAGGATCTATGAATAATAAATTAGTTGAAGCCTCAATAGGTGTTTTAGGAAATTCTGTTTCCTTTGAATCAATTATTTTCAAGTTTGAAATCTTTTCTCTTTGTGGAGAAGTTTTCAAATTTTTTTGGATATTATTATTTTTAATTTTTAAATCATTTTGTAAAGTATTATTATTCCTATTTAAATTTTTTGCAAAAGATGAATCTATATTAGCTTTTGAATTTTCTGATTTCGAGGCAGGTTTTGAAGATGATTTTGGAGCAGGAGAAGGAGAAACGGATTTATAAGTATAATAGGGAGAATAATCAATATTATCATCCTTTTTATCGTCATTACTAGGTGAATTTGAATGGGATGTTTTCAAGGGAGAAGACAACTGTGGCTTAAGCATTTCTGGCGGAGTGTGCAATAAAGGAGAAGAAGTATTAGTGGGAGATATAGGAGAGTTAATTTTATTAATATTTGAAGAAGTGAAATCAATGGAAGCAGTTTTTAAAGAGAAAGTATTAAGAGAGACTGGTAAGGATTTTTTCGTGTTTAAAAGTGATGGCATTTTTTGTGAAGATACTGAGTGAGTATTATTTGCATTTATATCATTAGAATTAAAAGGTGGAGAAATATAGTATGAATCCAATTCCAATGAATTATCAGGAGGAGTGGTTGAATTAATGGTGTAATTGTTACCAGAAGATTCTTTATGCCAAGAGGGGACGCAAGAGGAATGTTTATTAATAGGAGTTGATTTTCCTAAGGAGGAAGAGGAGGGAGGAGTAAACAAAATATTTGAAATTTTTTCATTTTTTGTATACAATGTAGAAGAATCTGTTTGATTAATTTTATTATTTTTTAATTCTGAAAGAGAATTAAGATTCAAAGGTTGATTTTGAGTAGGTTGGTAATCAATTTTATTATTTTTTAATTCTGAAAGAGAATTAAGATTGAAAGGTTGATTTTGAGTAGATTGGTAATCAGATTGTGTTAAGGGTAATGATTTTGAATGAGAATGTGAGGATTTCCTAGAGGCAGATTGATTAGGAGAATTATTTTGTGAAATTTGAGAATTATCTTTATAATCTGTAATAGAAGGGATAGTATCATCTTCAGTTATGTCATTATTTTCATTAGTAAATCTACTTGACATTCTATTTTTTGAAACATAAGCATTACAAGTTTCATCAGATATTCGTCTAATGTGATTACTTCTTCTAAGAGATTTTTGTGCTGTGAATAATTTTTGATTTGAAATAGTTTTTTCGCTATTTTTGGGACTATTTGTGATAGTTTTTAAACTGGTTGTAATTGGTTTTTCGTTTAAATAGTCGTGAGAATTTGTTTTAATACATAGTGAATCAACTGTCTCTAAGTATTGATTATCCATATTATCCAGCGATAAAGACATATGTCGAGTTGTGTTGTTTTTGTTTATAGATGGCACGTTTAGAGAGTTATTTAAGGCATATATTTTTTTTATCTTTTCGTTACAGTTAGTATTGTTAATGTTATTATTGATGCTATTATTGATGTTATTATTGATGTTATTATTGATGCTATTATTGATGCTATTATTGATGCTATTGGTAAAATCGCCTTCTATGGGCATTTTTTTGATAAAAATTCTATTGGTTTTGTTGTATTGATTATATTTGTAATTATTATCATTGTCATAGTCACTTTTTGAACGGGCATGTGCAGTTAAAAAGTAGTTTAAATCTGAATCCAGCGCTTTAGCCGCGGTTGTTGTAATGACAGGTACTTTTCCATTTTCTGTATTAATATTTTCACCAATGTTGTTATTATTATTATTATTATTATTATTATTATTATTATTATTATTAGTAGTAGTATTAGTATTGGTATTATTGTTAGTATTATTATTAGTAGTATTGTTAGTATTATTATTAGTAGTAGTAGTGTTAATATTATTTCCCAACATAGATGGATTGGAAACCAAACCACTACGGTCTTGTTTGTAATCAATATTCTGCATGAAAAAAATTCAATTCTCGCAAGTTAAAATTGAAACAATGGCAAAAATTTAAATTTAAATTAATAAAGAGGTGATGAAAATAATAAAAGGTGATAAAATAATAAAAAGTAATAATAAATAGTAATAAATAAATAATATTAAAATAAATAACAATAAATAATAATAAATAAATAACAATAAATAAATAATTTAATATAACAATTATACAAATCACAAATAAACCATTAATGGCAATATTAATTTATTAATTAATATCAGATTTGTAATACAACCCCGATTATTAGTAATATTTGACTAGGAACCAGTTTTACTGATTTGCAATTGCCTTCATAATAGGTTTTTATTTATTTTTATTATTATTATTATTTATTATTATTTATTATTATTTATTATTATTTATTATTATTTATTATTATTTATTATTATTTATTATTATTTATTATTATTTATTATTATTTATTATTATTTATTATTATTTATTATTTATTTATTTATTATGTTTAATATTTAATATTTATTTTACTATTATTATTTATTTTATTATTTAATATTTAATTAATTATTTTGTATTTATTTGGTTTATTTAATTAATTGTATTTGATTTGGTTGTTTATTTGTTATATTTTTATTTATTTATTTTTATTTATTTTTATTTATTTTTATTTATTTTTATTTATTTTTATTTATTTTTATCTATTTTTATTACTTTTTAATTTTATTTTATTTATTTATTTTATTTATTTATTATATTTATTTATTTATTTATTTATTTATTTATTTATTTATTTATTTATTTATTTATTTATTTATTTATTCTATTATTTTATTTATTTATTTATTTTTATTTTATTTTATTTTATTATTTTATTTATTTATTTATTTTTATTTTATTATTCTATTATTTTATTATTTTATTATTTTTTATTCTATTTCCTATAGTAATAAAGTAAAGTAAATGCAATATGAATTTCCTAATAACGCTTCTTATAATTTATTATTATTTATTTTTATTTATTAATTAATTAATTTCTATGCGGCATCGTAATTTTCATAGTAATAACAAAATGAATAAAAATGTTTTATTATATTTTATTTAATTTTTTTTATTTTTTATTTTTTATTTTTGACTTTGTTTTTGACTAGTTTAATTATATTGCCATAGTAACTATATCCTTGACTATGCAAATCATCCTGACAACGTATTTGTTTGACAACCGTTGCTAATGAGAACGTAATATTATTCATTTTAGTAATCTCAATCTATAATAAAAATATTTCTTTTATACAAGAAATTGAATTAAATATATTAAATAAATTAAATAAATTAAATAAATCAAATAAATTAAATATATTAAATAAATTAAATAAATAAATTAATTGATACAGTAGAATAAAATAAAATGAAATAATCATAATTATTTTGTTTTCTTAGGTTCGATGTATGTATTTATGTGTGTATTGTAAATAGTAATTGATTTGTGTTTTTTATAGTTATTTTCTTTTTATTTGGGTTTCCTATAGGATTTATTTATTATTTTTTAATTATTTATATTTAAATTTATTATATTTAAATTTATTATATTTAAATTATTTATATTTAAATTATTTATATTTAAATTTATTATATTTAAATTTATTATATTTAAATTATTTATATTTAAATTATTTATATTTAAATTTATTATATTTAAATTATTTATATTTAAATTATTTATATTTAAATTTATTATATTTAAATTATTTATATTTAAATTATTTATATTTAAAATTATTATATTTAAATTATTTATATTTAAATTTATTATATTTAAATTTATTTATATTTATTATTTATTATTTAAATTATTTATTTGTATAAATACAAATTGAATAAATTCAATTGGTATTATTTAATTGTCTTAGGTTTCCAATAGGATTTTTTTTTATTGTTCTCTTTTTTATTTTTCCCCTGTGTCAAATTCAATATTTTTTATTTTTTATTTTCTATTTCTATTTTCTATTTCTATTTTCTATTTTTTATATAGCATTTATTATTTTTATACTAAATTTGTTTTTCCATACTCAATTGTTTATTATTATTATTATTATTATTTATTTATTTATTTATTTATTTATTAATTAATTAATTAATTATTATTTTTTATTTTTTATTTATTATATTTTGTTTTATTTTGTAGTTTATTTTCCTTCGTATTTTACGATTTAATTTATTTATTCTTAGTTTTTAATTTTGTATTTTTGTTTAGTTTATTTTATTTTGTTATATTTATTATTTTATTATTTTATTATTTTATTATTTTATTAATTTATTATTTTATTATTTTATTATTTTATTATTTTATTATTTTATTATTTTATTAATTTATTATTTTATTATTTTATTATTTTATTATTTATTTAACATTTTATTTCACCTTGTTCAATTCTAACTCATCCCTAGATACTCAAAATGACAAATCAAACGGAAACAGATTATCCAGATGTGGAACCCTTGAAGTCTATCATATTAAAATTATTAGAACCATTTAAAAATACTACATATAAAGATAGTTTGAAAAATGTTCTAACAATTGAAAAGTTAGATAAAGATATATTACAATCTGCAGAAAATTTAATTGAAGAAAATGAAAATATTGATTTACTTATAATTACTATTCAAAATATAATATTACAAGAAGTATCAGATGAAGATGAAAATGTATCGAGAACTTCACAGTTACTTGACTTGGTTTACATATTAGTTAAAAAGGATTCTAATTTGGTTTTTTATATATTGGAAAAAATTTTTGATCTACATTCTGTTGAATGGTGTGGTAAATTTTGGGATTTTTTAACACTTCGAAAAAATTTTTTATGTCTTGGTCTTGTTGGTAATACGAAACCTGGTACAATCCTTATTAGACTTTCTAATAAACTTTTAAAAAGACTTTCGAAAAATCATGATTCTGAATTAAAAGCAAAAGTTTTATTTTTACTTGTTAATGCCTTTCCATTAGAGGAAAAATCAGGTCAAAATAAAGCTGGTGATTTTAATACTGATAATGTTACTATTTATGATGAAACTTTAAAGTATGAACCATTTAAAAAACCAAAGAAATATAATTATTATAATATTATACAACGTTTTAAAATGAATATTCCTAAAATATCTACAAATTTTGCAGAAGTATATTCAGAATTTTGGTCTTTACAAAAATATTTAAATAATCCTACTGAAATTCTTGTTCGACCTGAATTATTTCCAGTATTAGAAGAAAAAATTAAATTTGTATTAGATACACTTTTACTTTATGATGACTGTGATGGAAATAATGATGTTTATGATGATAGTGATGATGATTCTGAGGATGAAAATGATGATAATAATAATAATAACAATAATAATAATAATAATAATAACAATAACAATAATCATAATCATAATTTTACAACTGAAATATCCTTAAATTCAGAAAGTTATCAATCTATTAAAGATAATAATAAATTTAAATTTACTTCTTATATTCCTAAATGGTTAACAGCAAAAGAACTACTCGAATTAGAACTTAAAGATAAAAGATTTAGACAAGCAATAATTATACAAATTGCCATCATATTAGAATTCTTTTTATCATTATCTAAAGATGGAAGAATTGATTGGCCAAAAGATGTTAAAGATTTATTTCAAGCAAATGGGGGTCCAACTTATATACATGTAAATAATAATTTCAAAAATAAAAATAATAAACCTAAAACTGGTGTTTGGAGTTGGGGAGTAATTACTATTCCACTAAAAGAAGAGAATAAGTTGTATAATTTGTGGTTACGTATTGTTAAACCACCTTGCTCTAAAGATGCTTATGTACGTGAATTATCATCGTGGAGAATTCGCCAATCTAAGAGCGGAACTATTAGTGAAAAAATTGCTTCTGACTTGCGTGAAATTTTGCATAATGAGCATCAATGGGTTTTATGGAAATTAAAAGGATGTCCTTCATATGGATTAGGTCATAGTGCTTTACTCAAAAATGATTCTATATTTTCTTCCAATGATAATTATAAGTTAAATGATTCACAAGATTTTGATGAACAAGTCATACTTCCTAAACCACCTGCTAACTTAGCTCTGATTAGTTCTCCCTCTTCTGTGGATGAAAGTAATTCGACATGGGGTAAAGTTTCAAAGATGGGTGATAATAATATTGCCAAAGTATGGGAAGAAAGTATTGGACTTGAAAAGTTATCTAGCGATTCTAACCGATACACTATACCACCTGGAGAAAATTTATTTGAGGCTTTCCGTTTAATGGCCCGTGATGCTGAAAAGGATCAGTATTGTCGTGATCATGCGCCTCAATATTCTTGGCTAGCACTTAGAGCTGCACGAGAGCAAAAGCCATATTCTCTATTTACACAAAATGGATTATTTGGAATATACAATTCTAGTTCATCAGAGTTTCCTATGCTAGCGACTATAAATCAAGAAGATATGGAAACAGAAGATGATTTGACAGCTTCTAAATTTATTGTGAGTTTTGAATTAAAAGACCCTGAATTTGTTAAAAGAAGCCCTACTCCAGAACCAGTTAAACCTTCTGAATCAACTTTAGGTTCAAAAGGCTCGGATACTATTATTAAAACGGGTAAATTAACAGGCGGCACACATTCAAACTTGAGTAGAGGTTCTAATTCTTCTTCAAATAACTCTATTGCGGAGAAAAATATAAATGAAAATGACTTTGGAAAAGCAAATAAGTTAAACAAGGCTGAAAATAGAAGTTTATCAAATAATAATAGGAATAGAAATGCTCATATTGGCTCTTCTGTGCAAAGTGGGGGTTCAAATCGTTCGGGAAATAATTCAGGTTACAAACATGGATCTACTTCTAATACTCAAGCATGGGAAGCGTCTATTCCCACTGGGCCTAGGGATGTGTCGAAAGCAGATTACAATTCTGGAGGAATGAATAATCAAGGGTATTCTAGAAATTACCAAGATGACAAAGGTCATGCGAATAGGAATTCTAATTTTTATAATGAAAATAATAATTATAATAATAATGGGATTAGATATGATCGTGATAAAGATAGATATGGCCACACTATTATAGACCAATCATATAGAAATATAGTTAGGTATGATGATTCACGTCAGTATAGTGTACATGGGCAAAATAAGATGACTGGTAATATGAATTTCCACAATACTGAAAATAATAAGTCTGGTTCTAGTAATAATATATCGAATTCAAATGATAAATTGTCAAGTGGAAGAGTTAAATTAACTAGACATGTAGATAGTGATGCTAAAAAAGTTGGAATGGGATCAGGAAAAAATGGGGATAATAATACAGGAAATAATGGAACTAATAATAACATTGCAAAAAACAGGAATGGTAATACAAAATTGGAGCAAACAAAAGATAGTTCAAATAAATTTCAAGGTTCAAATTCAAATTCAAATACTGGTATGGTATCAAATAATTCTAATACAAATAATGGACAAGTTAGTTCAAAGAATAATTCTCGAGAGAATTTAAACAATATGAATGGTGATAATTATAGTTCAAGAGTAGGTTTAGATTTACGAAATACTAATAACAGAGGGAAATCTTATGGATATAATAATAATAACAATAGTAATAATAATTATAATTATAATTCTTATGATAATTACAATGATAATTATAACTATGATCCTTATGATAATTATAATAATAATAATCACGATGATAATTATATTGATGACTATAATGATATTAACGGAAGTACTTATAATTATAGATTAAATGAATATGATGGTGGTTATAATTTACCAGCTGGAGAGAGACCATTAAGAAATAATTCAAATAATCATGGAATGAGAAACAATAGAGATGGTTCAAGAAGAGAATGGGATGAAGGAAAGAGTAAAGGTCAATATCTACCTAATGAAAGTGATAAAGGATGGGACAATGATTCAAATAACTCTTCAGGTTATTCAAACAATGGAGGAGGACAACGACGAGCACATAATTTTCCCAATGACCGGGAGCGTGAATACAAGCGTCGTCGTAATCAGCGATAATCATAAATTTCTACATTTACTATAGTTTTTCTACATTTCTATTTTTATACTTTAATTTTGTTTTCTATATTTCTATTTTTATACTTTACTTTAGTTTTCTACATTTCTAAATTATCTCAGTATGTAAATTTCTCATATTCATTACCTAATGTATTGAAAATAAACCCTTATAAATAAAAATTTGTATGTAATAATAAAATTCCGCACCTATTAAAATTTAAAACAAGTGGCAACGAAAAAAAAAAAAAAAGCAAAAACAAAAGCAATTAAAATAAAAAATAAAATAAATAAAATAGAATAAATAAAATAAAATAAAATAAAATAAAATAAATTAGATTAGATTAAAAAATAAATAAAATAATAAAATAAAATAATAAACAAAATAATAAATAAAATAATAAATAAAATAATAAAATAAAATAAAATAAAATAAAATAAAATAAAATAATAAAAATGACTAAAACTAAGGAATGTGACAACTGTATAAACTGTGCACGGGAACAAGAAAGAAAAAAGTGCTGCAATACTTTAAAAAAAGTAATTATTTCAGCATTTATTACCGCTTTTATTGCTGCTGGACTAACAATTTTCTTTGCGAGATCGTACGATTTAAGGAAAAATTACGTTTTTGATAAAGATGATCTTGCAAAAATAGTTGAAAATTCACTTGCAAATGATCCATATAAAGGTAAAAATGCAACATCAATTCTTATTTCAGTTTCTGAAGGAGTTAATGAAAAATATGGAAAAAAATTACTTATTAATGAACTTAATTTTAATGATTGGGTATTTAATAATGCCGGTGGTGCAATGGGTTCAATGTTTATTTTGCATGCATCTATTACTGAATATTTAATTTTATTTGGTACAGCAACTGGTACTGAAGGACATTCTGGTGTTCATTTTGCTAATGATTATTTTATAATTTTATATGGTGAGGAACATGCTTATTCTCCTGGTGAAATTGAACCACGTGTTTATAAACCAGGACAGATTAATCATTTACCACCTCGTATTCCTATTCAATATTCTATGCCTGGTCCATGTTGGGCTTTAGAATTAGCTCAAGGTTTTATTCCATCTATGCTTCCTTTTGGTTTCCTTGATACTGTTTCTTCTACTTTAGATTTTAATACTTTTTATAAAACTGCTCATATTACTGCTCGTAATATGGCTTTAAATTTACAAGCAGGAAAAATATGATTATATTAAAGATAAATAATGATTAATTTTTATTATTTACTTTATAATATTTTTATTTTAATTTATTATTTATTATTTATTATTTATTATATATTATTTTATAGTCATTATTTATTATTTAATTTATTACTTACATCATATTTATATTATATAATATATATTAAATACATATCTATTCTCTCGTCCTGCTTTTGTATTCCTTTGGGGATTCAAATTTTCGTAGTTTCCATATACCTTTTTTTGCCTTTTTAGCCTTGTATTCAATTCTTCTGTAAACCTTTTCTAGTCCATCAAATTCGGCACCAGTGATAGATTGATAGACAACTGCATGACCATCATATAAAAGAGCAGAACCTAAATCACCTCTTATACCATAAAAAAACCTAATTCTCCTCCAAATATTAATAAAAAAAAAATACCAATTACCAAATAATAAAGGTGGAATTATTTCAACACGAGCAACTGCTCTACCATATTGATCAGGTGCAAGAAGATAAACTTTACATCTCCTTCCTAAAGCAATTTTTCTTAAAAATTTTAATGCTTCAGAAGCACCTGGTTGCCCTTTATTACCAAAATGTGGTAATTCTGGTGCATCAACCCCTGCTAATCTAATGTTTATAGTTGAATTTGCTAAATTTCCATTTAATTTTTCATGAATTAATATTGCTTTTCTAATCTCATTTTGATATATTTTTTTCAATGATTTTTTGTTATTATTATTATTATTTTTATTTTTATAAAATAAATTAAATAAAACATACTTATTAGACTTATCAAATATATCAAACTTATAAAAATTATAGTAATAAATTGATTTAAAAAAAATAAAAATATGTCTTAATAAAGAAATACCATCTATAGATGAATTTAAACTAAATTTTGAAAGAAATTTAACATAAAACCCAGGTAAATAAATCATTTTATTACCACCATTATTGGTTTTAAATACACCAAAATCTCTTACACGCATTGTTGATCTAATCCACCCCCAACCAGCTAAATATCCTCCTGGTGTATGAAAAACTCTAACATTATCACCATCATTAATGCTAACAATTTTACCACATAAAACTGTACTTGGTCTATGTTTATTTTTAAATAAAAATCTTTTTATTTTCTCACTTGTAGTAATTTTTTCTGTATTTTGTACATTTAAGTTCGCATTTAAATCCATATTAGAACTAGCATTTGCAAATGCATTTGAAAACGCGTTTGAAGACGCGTTTTTGTCTATATTCTTATATACAGTTTTATTTAATTTCTTACCATTTTTATTATTATCTTTAATATTACCTTTAATATTGCCTTTATTTATAATATTTGCATTATGAACATTTATGCTAACATCTTTTACTTGTGAAAATGCAAAATGTTTCGTATTTGTTCCTAAGGAAGAAAAATTAATTGTAGTTAAATCTCCTACAGTCTTATATCGTCTTAATTTAGTTCTATAAAGAAAAGCAATACCTGTTGCAATTAATCCTCCACTAAATGCTATAAATAAACCATTTAAAATAGAGTTATTTTCTTTATTTTTATTTTTACTAATATTATTATATTTTTCCTCATTATCTTTCATGTTCTTATTTGCTAATTTGCATTAAAGTATTCATAAAAGTTCGCGTCAAAGTTCGCGTTCAAGTTCAGGTTTTTTTAGGTTTCCTATTATTATTTACTATACATTACAATTATTTATTTATTATATATCAAAGTTATTATTTATTAATTTTATTTAATTTTATTTAATTTTATATTTTTTTATATTTTTTTATATTTTTTTATATTTTTTTATATTTTTTTATATTTTTTATATTTTTTATATTTACATTTACATTTACATTTATCATCATAGCGAATAATTCGAAGGTAACCATGCAGGATTCCAAGAGATTTCTTTAAATAATTAAGGAATACTATAGGAATCTCCTGACAATTTTACTTTTTTTTAAACTAAAAAAGACTCGAGAATAGTTTTTTTATTTTTCCAGGGTAGTATTTTTCAGCAGTTTTTCAACTATATTAGGTTTCCATAGGGTTTTTTATATGTATTATTTATACGGGTTTGTTAGGGTTTCCATGCCATTTTTGTTAGTAAATCATTTTTGTTAGTAAATCATTTTTGTTAGTATATTATATATTATATTACTTATAATATAGTACTATATTTTATAGTATAGTGTGTTGTAATATTTTATGTATAAAAAATAAAATAATATAGTATACTATACTATACTATACTATAATATTATACAAATACGTTTATTATAATTGAAAGCATAATAATTGTTATTTAGAAAATATTTGATTTGTATGTAATTGTATGTTTTTTGTATGTATTTGTATAGTACGTATTATTTGTATGTAATTAAACTTTATAGGATAATATATATGGCACATACACTATATTTATATCCATGGAGTAAATAATAAATAGAGTATTGAATAATACTATGTAGTCAATAATAGATAAAAAATAGTTTAATATGCTTTTATGAGATTTTTCATATCTTTTTATCATTTATATTATATTATA
>JAJMCY010000197.1:0-11088 GCA_030565755.1 Ascobotryozyma cognata
ACTATAATAATATAGTTGTTATAGTATCCTTATTAAACTATAGTTAGGCTACTTCGGATATGTACCGAATACGAACACTTGATCAATAATTTACTAACTTTCCTTTTTATTTTATTTTATTTTATTTTATTTTATTTTATTCTATTTTATTTTATTTTATTATTTTATTTTTTTTTTTTTCTTTCACTCAATACAGCTATTAACTACCTGTTAATAACAAGTTAATCAATTAAAAACAATTTAAAATTAACATTCATGCCCAAAAACACATTTCTTGACTCTGTAAAGGGTTTTTTATACTCAATAACGACAAATGATCATTATGCAAATTATCAACCAAATAACTCATCAGGAGTACAAGGTGGCCGTGGACATAATGCTCATAGATCTATAAATATAAATAGATTAAGTAGTAATGGGAGTGGTTCCTTAAGAGATGAAGAAGAATCAACTGGTGTTGGAGAAGGAATGTCTGATTTAGAAAATGTAAGCATTAATGATCCTATAGTTGGAGGAGATAATGGAAGAATGAGTGGTAGTAATTCTAATTCAAAAAATTCTTTTGACGGTCCTTATGCTTATAAAGGTGCTTCTGCTTCTGATTCTTTTGGTAGAAATTCTGGAAAT
Organism: Ascobotryozyma cognata; assembly: GCA_030565755.1. Lineage (NCBI taxonomy): Eukaryota > Fungi > Ascomycota > Trigonopsidomycetes > Trigonopsidales > Trigonopsidaceae > Ascobotryozyma > Ascobotryozyma cognata. The sequence continues at coordinate 628 of JAJMCY010000197.1, forward strand.
TATGTTCCAGGAAGTCGTTCTATGGCTAATGCATATTCAAGTACAAAATATTCTACAAATGATCCTAATGGTATCGTCTTAGACGATTTTATTGATGGAATGGTTCCCGCTCCTCCTGTTTCTGTAACTTGGAAACGTATTGAAAAATGGTTAGATAAAAATTTCCCAGAATTAAATGACGAAATTGGTGACCCAGCAACTGCTGCTGATATGAATTGTTTTGAATCAGATATGGATTGTTCTTTCCCACCTGATGTACGAGAATCATATATGATTCATGATGGTCAAGATCGTTCAGGTCAGCCCGCTGGTTTATTCTTTGGTATTACTTTAATGGATTTAGAATCAATTGAAGATGAATGGAATGTTTGGAAGCGTGTTGCAGTTGAATATGAAGCAACTGTAAAATCAAATCAAGCAAATATAAAATCAAAAGATCAAACTTTATTAAATAGACAATCTTCTTCTTCTTCTCCTGCATCTTCCGCTTCTGCTGCTTCAATAGCAAGAAGTGCTGCTAATCTTAACGTTCCTAGACCTCCCGTACCCAATAATAATGCTTCTAGAAAACAAGCTATAGCTGTTGGTGATTTTATTGCTCGTCAAGAATCTGTTCCCGAAGGTGCTATCGCTTGTGTATATTCAAGCGCTGCTTGGGTTCCTCTTGCAAAAGATTATAGTGGTAATAATATCGCAATAGATTTAAATCCTGGTCCAACTGGTCACTGGGGTCAAGTTATTCTTTTTGGTCATGATTTTGATAAAAAATATGTAATTTCTCCGTCTTGGGCGCATTTTTTAGCAATGTTCGCCGATGATTTAGAATCTGGAAAATGGTTTATTGACGAGGATACTGACGAATTTTTTTATATGTCAAATGATCAAGCTGTTTATTATTTTGATGTTTTGAAAATGCGTGTAGAACGCGATATCAAAAATTTAAAGCGTGTTCAAGCTGCAAATTCAGCAAGTTCATTGAAAACTACTTCTGTTAAATCTTCTGATAAAAACACTTCTAGTGAAAGTTCAAACTTGAAATCTACAAATGGTAAGTCACCAGGAGTTATTAATACTAAATCTGATAATACTCAAAACAATTCAATTGACTCTACTGCTAATGAAGTTTCTTTATTATCATTACAGTCCCCTAACCTATTAGAGGGCGAAGATATTTCTGCTGATAATTCTACTAATTTACTTGTATCCGATTTTCCTCTTCCTAAAGATAAAGAGAATTTATCAACAGATGATGCTTCAAAAAATAAACAGGCTGTGAATCAAAGCGAAACTTACATAGATTTAACTACTGAGTCCATTGAAGATCCTAACTCTACTAAAAATAAAAATCATGAAGAAAAGGACAAAAAGGAAACGACAGAAATTTTGAAAGAAGCGAAATTAACGTCTTCATCTTTAGATGAAAAATTTCAAGAAATACAAGAGATGTCAGAAGAAATAAAAGAATCCAGTGAGCCTGTTTTAAATGATAATTCAAAAGCAGATGATTCAAGTTTAGATTTGAAAAAACAGGATACTGAAAAAAAGAGTATTGAAGAGATTCAGCCAGTAGAAACAGCTGAGAAGGACATGATTAAGGAAACCGCTAAAGAAAGTGAAGAAACGGATAAAAAGGCAAAATAGACAAATAGAAACAATTGTATATTGCAGCTAATGTTTAAATGTATTAAGATTAGAAATATGTTTTTCTTATTTTCTTTCATTACTAGGTTTGAAATTTAACAGCTATATATTTAAAAGATATATACTATTGTTATTGAAGAAAAATTAAGAAAGAAAATAAGTTAAAATGTAATACAATAATCCTATTTTATCCGAAAATTAAATAAATAATGGATGCATTTCAATGAACAAAAAAAAAAAAAAAAAAAAAAAAAAAAAAAAAAAAAAAAAAAAAAAAAAAAAAAAAAAAAAAAAAAAAAAAAAAAAAAAAAAAAAAAAAAAAAGAAAAGAAAAGAAAAGAAAAGAAAAGAAAAGAAGAAAAAGATGAAAAATTTGGATTGGTTTTCTTTGAATTTTATCTTGAGTTTAAAATCTGGAAATAAATAAGATTTTATATTTATTTTACTGTTATTAGTTTTCTATTATGGAGAACTCTTGTTATTTATAATTAAGACTTTCATTTAGTTATTTTCAGTTATTCTTATTAGTGGTTTTGATTTAATTTTGATTTTGATTTTGATGTTTATTAGTTGTTTTTACTATTTGTATTTATTTATTTGACTATTCATTTTTATTTAATGATAACATTTCAATATGATTGATTATTTCATATATATTATTGAATAATGTTTTATATAAGTTATTGTATACACTTTTTCTATTTTTTTTGTTTTGTTTTGTTTTTACCTATAGAGAGTATTTCAAATAATACATCACCACATACACTATTGTCTGTATTTTTCCAAGTATTAATTATGTAATAACTATGTATTAAAGTTGAATATACACTATATTATTATTACATAAAAAAAAAAAAAAATAAAATAAAATAAAATATAATATGAAACAAATAATTAAAAAATACAATAAATCTATTTACAATAATTATTTTATAAAATTTAAGAGAAAAAGATATTTTAATTCAAATAGCATTAAAAATAAAGATATTGACATTTTATCTAAAAATTATAATTCAAAAATTGATACATTTCCAATATTAAAACAATCAGAAGGTGGAAATCGATTAGTAATTAGAGAAATATGCTCTTCAATACATTTGAAAAAATTACAAATATTACTAGATGATATTTTTTTAAAATCAAATATAAAAGATTTAAATTTAAATTTAAATATCTCCAATAAATTATCAGAAAGTTCTGTTTTACAAGGACACCATTTAGTATTATTTAATCCTGCTTTTCCTGAAAATTGTTTAAGTTCAGATGGTTATCATAATGGATTTACACCAGATGAATTTAATAAAGAGCTGAAAACTCGTATGTGGTATTCAGGTGAATTTATTTTTAATAAAGACTCAGAAAAAAAATGCTTAATAACTGATAAGCCATCATTGTGTATTGAAGAGGTTGATTCTATTAAAAAGATTACAAGAAATAGTAATATAAATAATAAAAATAATGACGATAGTAGTAATAATACGAAAAAGCTAATGCGTATTAACATTAGAGTTAAACGTAATATGTTTTCGTTAAATGATTCAGAATCATTTCCTTCACTGCATGATGTTCCTATTATACAAGAATATAGGGAATTAATTTATTTACCTAGTATAAATAATTTACTTAGAAAAAGATTATTTAATTATCATAAACCTATTAATATTAAAGATCTTAAAAATACATATTCTAATAATTTAAACTCTAATAATTCAAATGAGTATTTAACTGAATTTACATTTTCTGATATTTCATTGTTTAGATTTTCAGCTTTATCATATAATGCTCATAAAATTCATTGGGATACAAATTTTGCTAAATCCTCTGTTGAAGGTTTTAAAACTCTTGTTGTACAAGGTCCTTTTTTAATCCTTTTAATCATCGAATGGTTGAATAGATGTATTATTCCAAATATATTATTTACATCATTATCAAATAATATCAATAATAATAATTATAAGGATGGGTATTTAAAACGGATAAAATATAATAACTTATTGCCAGCTTATGTAAATGAAAAAATTATAATTAGAGCAATAATAAATCCATCTTCATCTTCTTCTTTTGCAAGAACAATTTTAATTAATCTCTATAATGAACAAGGATATGTACTTGCTAATGCTACAGCGTATTTTTAATATATTTTTTACCATACAAATAAATATTATAAAGAAACTGTAGTTAAAAATAGGCAATGAATGTGTAAAAGAGAAAAATGTAGAAAATATGAAGTCTAGAGGCAAATATTGAAAATAAATAAAACATGTTTATATATAGAATAATGTTTCAATATAAAAAAAAAGAAAACATAAACTATAATAAAAAAAAAATAAAAAAATGAATAAATAGAAATCAGAACTTGATAGTGATAGTAAAAGGCAGAACGATAATGTAGAAACGAAATTTCGTATACACATAATCGATAAAAGGTGTAAGGCTAGGAAAATTGATTATATAGAATGATTGATGGTAAGCAAGCAAACAAACAAAACAAAAACAACTAAACTCCCAATATCCTAAAAACAAATAACACCCCAAACCCATTTACACCCCTGGTAAAAAAATATTTTTTTGTAAAAAAAAAAAAAAAAAAAAAAAAAAAAAAAAAAAAAACTCCAACATAAAGTTAGAAAAAGTTATAGAAAGTAAAGCCAGAAAACAAAACAAAAATGTTTAAACAGACTGGTTAATTCTTAACATTCGTCTTAAACTATCTTCTAAGAAATAATTCGGACTTTGAATGTTTAAAGTTGTGTTATCAATTGATTTTAATGGAAGAGATCGAGATGGCTCGGTATTATTAATAAGTGAAGTATGATTTCCATTAGAATGATCTTTACCATACAATGGTTTCTTATTAGAAACTTCATAAGGAATTGAAAGTTTAGTAGGTTTCTTTATAAATTCGTTTGAGTTATTTGGAATTAATAACATAGATTTTAATTCTTCAGATTTATTCACCAATTCATCTTGATCATTTTCATCCAATTTTTCTAAAGCATCTTGAGTTGCAGCAGTAATTGAAGAGTTCTCTACACCAACTTCACGTTTTAATCTTTCCAAAAATGAATCACCAGTACCACGCATTACAATGTCTTTTAGTTGTGTTTTTATTTGAGATAAATCATTAGTTATAATGTTATCAGATATTTTCGAAGGTGTATAATTGATAGGAATATTATTATTATCACCTGTTGATAAAATAGATGGAGAATTTTGATTATGTTGAAAAAATGAGGGAATTGGTATAGCAGAAGGAGCCGGAGAAGAATGGAATGTTGAACCAGCAAACCTGTTAGGATCATTAAGAGGGCTATCAATTTTTAACTGAGAATTTATTTTTCTTTCTTTCTTATTTGAGGATGGAATAGCAATAATAGGCTGAGACTGCAAAATAATATCTTCCGCCTTTGAATCAAAATTGGAATTAGAAAGCTTTGTCTTTATATCAAAAGTAGTATCCCTAGTTTTTTTATTAGAATTAGAAAGCTTATCATTAATATTATTTTTTGGTTTCTTCTGTTTTGGATTTGGAGTGAATAAAGCTAAATTAGCATCATGAGCCAAGGAAGCCTCTTCATCATTTAAACCTAATTTCTTTGGATTAAGTAATATTGTGACATTATTCTTATCAATTTTAGTTTTATTATTTCTTTGTAACTTTGAAAAATGTTGATGTTGACTAGAATTGTTTTTAAGATTATGTTGATAATTTTGTTGTTTGGCATGATTATTCTTAGTGCCAAAAGAAGAATTTGAATTTGAATTTGAATTTGAATTTAAATTTAAGTTATTATCATTGTTATTACTTTTGATAGAACTTTTAACATTCGCATTTTTAATATTAATTTTGCTTACTGATTGTTGATTATCAATACCTTTTGTTTTGGAAGATGATTTTCCACCAGATTTACGACGTTGAGCTGGTGAGCCTAAATGCGATAAATTTAATACACCTTTGTTATTGTTATTGTTATTGTTATTGTTATTGTTATTAACAAAAGATTTTTTATTCTTCTTCTTTACAGGAGTAGAAGATAAAGAACTTTTATAATTAAAAGAACTGTAATCTGAACTAGGGCTAAAGAGTAATTTAGAACTATTGTGATTATAATCAATACTATAATTACTCTTTGTATGATAAAAAATATCATGAGCAGGATTTGCTTCCTTTATTAAAACGTCCATTATAGAGTGTTAATAATAATAATGATAAAAAAACTTAAAAAAACTTAAAAAATATGGAAAAATATATAGCTATTTAATAAATAAACTGAAATATCTCAATAATTTATATATAAAAAAATAATTTATGTTTAATCTTTTGATTAGGTAAGTTGTTATAAAAATCTAGAATATATAGGTGTTTTATAAAACTTAAATAGTATTATCATTTCAGTGTAAATGAAAAATAGTACAATTTAATATATAAAAGAATATATATAAAAATAAAAATAAAATAAAAATAAAAATAAAAATAAAAAAGAATTAAAAATAAATAATTAAAAAAATATTTAAAAATAAATAAATAATAGAAAATATATATAATAGAAAAAAAAAAAAAGTGGAAAATGTATTGCAAAAAAAAATAAATAAATATTGTGGAAAAATCGGGTGGCAAATAATAAAAAACGAAAGAAAAACAAAGAAAAATAAGTAATTTTAGTCAAAATAAGGAAAAATATGCAAATTTACTAATAAAAATTATATTTACTATACAGTTGCTTTGGTATGTTTTGATATTGTTGTTATGACAATATAAAATATTTTTGTTCGTTACCATAGATACCATATAAGCAAAACGTACGACAAAGCAAAGCGCAAATACGGATATATAATATAAAAAGTAAGGCAAGCTGTTACTATGGAAATATATATCTTATCTTTAAATGGAAAGTGGGTCATCAATGACGGGGCATCTTGTGGTACTAAGTGAATAATACTACTAAGTACCGTACTAAGTAAATAAATAACCGCATAATTTTACGCATGACATTTACAGTATAGTATGGTATGTATGTATATATATAGTAGTTCGTACCGGTATTTGTAGAATTATAAAAATTACTGTTTGACTTTTAACTGTTTGACTTTTTACTGTTATTATAATTTATTACTGTATTACAGTTATAATAATATTGTGTAATTTTTATTAGAGGTTTATTTATATTGCAAACTTAATACATAGAAACGAGATAATAATTATCTCGATGAGATATTGTGTTAAATAATTTAATATTAGCGGTATCAGTAAGTAGAAAATAATAAAATAATAATAATAATAATAATAATAATAATAATAATAATAATAATAATAATAATAATAATAATAATAATAATAATAATAATAATAATAATAATAATAATAAAATAATAAATAATAATAGTAAATAATAAATAACAAAATAAAGATACGTAGATAATATAAAGCGTAAACAAGTAATTGTATTTTTATAACAAATACCAATATATAATAAATACACACAAATACACAAAAATAAATACCAATAAATAAAAAACACATAAAAAACACATAAAAAACACATAAAAAATACATAAAAAATACATAAAAAATACATAAAAAATACATAAAAAACACATAAAAATACATAAAAAACACATAACAATACAAATACCAACACCCACTATCAATATGGGAAATTCAAATTCAAATTCAAATAGTCAAGATAAAGCAGTATTAAATATGAAATTACAACGTGATCGTATAAAAAAATATCAACGAAAATTAGAATTTATTATGTTACGTGAAGATGAAATAGCTAGAGAAGAAATAAATAAAGGAAATAAAAAAAAGGCATTATTAGCTTTAAGAAAAAAGAAATATCAACAGGGTTTAATAAATAAAACTGATGAACAATTAAATTTATTAGAAAATTTATTATCTTCTATCGAGTTTGCTTCAATACAAAAAGATGTTGTTATTGGTTTAAATAAAGGTAGTAAAATTTTATCTAAATTAAATCAAGAAACATCTATTGAAAAAGTTGATAAGATTATGGATGATTCAATTTCTGGTATTAATTATCAAAATGAAATCAGTGATATGTTAGCAAATTCTTTATCTTCACAAGAGGAAGAAGATGTCCAAGAAGAACTTGAAAAACTTGAACGACTTAAAACTGAAAAACTTTCTTTGAAATTACCTTCAGTTAAAAATGATGATTTAAAATCTCCTTTAAAAGAAGTTATTTCAAATGAAAAATCTAAGGAATCTACTGAAGCTATTAATTTAAGTCAAAAAAGACAAAATGACATTTCTAATAAAGAAGCTCTTCTTGCATAGTTTTTGCTTTTTTTTTTTTTGTTTCCTTTGTTTTCTAAATTTTTTTCTTTTTCCTTTGTTTTTTAAATTTTTTTTTTTTTTATATTTATATAATTGTAAAATAATGAGGGTGTTTCAAATGTTTTATTTTTTACCGAATTAACAAGTATCCAATGATATATATATTACGTATTAATTTATTGTACAAATTAAATATACAGTATTAATAACAATTCTACATAAAAGTCCGATCATTTACCCTGAGGCTCATCAAGCCATGTCATAAAGTCAGGAGCAAAATAAGAAATAATTAAAGTTGCTCCAGCACGAAGACACGCATAGCAAGATTCAAAAGCCATTGCACGTAAATCAAAAACACCTTTTTCAGCGGCAGCATGAAGCATAGCATATTCGCCAGAAACTTGATAACAAGCAATTGGAACATCATTAGCTATCTGAGCCGCATCAGCAATTACATCTAAATAAAAAATACTTGGCTTTACAATTATAGCATCTGAACCTTCTGCGATATCACGTTTAATTGCTCTTCTTGCAAGACCACGACCACCAGATGGTAATTGATAACATTTACGATCTCCAAAAGATGGACAACTTCCAGCAGCATCTCTAAATGGACCATATAAACTACCAGAAAATTTTGCTGCATATGACATTAATAAACATTTATGAGCTAAATTATTATCAATAAGTGCTTGTTTAATTGCTTTAATACGACCATCAATCATATCAGATGGAGCAACACAATGAGCACCAGCTTTTGCATAATTAACTGCAACTGAAGCTATTCTACAAACACTTTTCTTTTGATTAATTGAACCATCTTCAAACAGAATACCACAATGTCCATGTGATGTGTATTCACATAAACAAACATCAGCCATAATAAATAATTCTGGTAATTCTTTTCTAATTAATTTTATTGCTTGAATAACTGGTCCATTTGGGTCATCAGCACTTGTACCTACATCGTCCTTTGATTCATTTTTACTTGGAACTCCAAATAAAATTATAGCTCTCAATCCTTTATTAACAAGAGGTTTTAAAAATGGAATTAATTTATTAATACCCCAGCGATGTTGATTAGGTAATGATTCAATACTACTATCTTCTTCTTTATTATCTGATACAAATACTGGATAAATAAATGATTCTTTAGTTAATTGTCTCTCATGCTGCCAAAGCCTTAACAATGGGTGATGATATCCACCACTGAGAATTGAAGAAATTTCTGTTTCATGACTTGGTTCATAACTTGCTTTATGAGCCATTTTTGAATTAATTGATTATTAAAATAGATAAAAACTATAATGCATTATAATAATATTTATAATTAATACCGGTACCGGTAATAATGGTAATAATGATAGTCTGACTAATTCAACGAAAACCGGTTATCAAATCAAAATCTATTTCCAAAAATGCCGAGATTACCTAGACAATGCAATTTAATATAGCCTAAGGTATTACATATAAAAGCTCTGGTAGGGTAACTTACTCCATAAACGGGGTAAAGTACGGGATATAAAGGGTAAACCCTACGTAGGGTAATTTGAGCTTTAAATAAATTAATAAATACGATCTTTTCACATCACATACAAATTAATGGTAATAATTTATAAATAAATACGTATTAAAAAAAAATAGTCTATTATTTTTTTCTTACAAAATATTTTTATAAGTAATTTAAACGAAGTTTAAAATTTTAATTTTATTGTATATTTGATATTTTAGTATTAAAAAAAAATGACTGATTGTTTTCATGAACATAATGCAATAAATGAAAATAACCATAATCATAACCATGATCATGATCAAGATCATGATCATGGTTTTGAACTTGGAAAAAATGGTGGTGAATCGCTTTGGAAATATATTGATTTAGATTCCGTACAAATTTTAAATGAAGCAAATGTTGGAATAGGTAAAAATGTTTTAAGACCATTTGAAAAAAGAAATGAAATTAGTCCAATTTTAGAATCTGATGTTGATGAGCAATTATTAATCACTATACCATTTACTGGATTAATTAAGCTTTATTCAATTATTATTAGAACACCACCTGGAGAAAAAGCACCTGATGAAATTCGTGTTTTTAAAAATAGAGCTGATTCTATGACTGATTTTGAAACTGCTCAAAATGATAGCAGTCCTCAACAAGTGATTATGCATCCTGAAGATAATGATGGTAAATTTGTCGAATATTCTGTTAAAAGAGCTGTTTTTAGCAATGTACGCTCAATTACTTTGTTTGTACAATCCAATCATGGTGCTCCTACTACTCAATTTTATTATATTGGTTTTAAAGGACAATGGAGTAAGCTTGCGAAAGATCCTGTAGTTACAATGTATGAAGCAGCTGCTAATCCAGCTGATCATATGAAGTTAGTTCCTGAAGAAAAATGGGTAGAAGAGAGAAATTAATTTTTTTATTTTTTTTATTTTTTTTTTTTCTTCTTCTTTTTACGATACATATTTATATACATATTTTTGCATTGCATTTCATTATTGTTTGTAGGTTTC
>JAJMCY010000197.1:11188-22741 GCA_030565755.1 Ascobotryozyma cognata
TTTTTTTTTTTTTTTTTTTTTTTTTTTTTTTTTTTTTTTTTTTTTTTTTTTTTTTTTTTTTTTTTTTTTTTTTTTTTTTTTTTTTTTTTTTTTTTTTTTTTTTTTTTTTTTTTTTTTTTTTTTTTTGTTATCTAAGGTTAAAATGATGATCTAATATATAAGTATATATTTATTATATAAACTTGTTTATTGATTATGCAATTTGCTTTTCTTAAAAAATAGCATATACATGATGATACTTGTAAGGTGGAGTTTATAAATTTTTAAAAATAGAAAACTTTTTATATAATTAACTTTTAGAAAAAAGAAAAGATTAAAATAGGAATAAAAACATAAAGTCTAATGGAAACAAAATAAAGTAAAGTAAAACTAAAGCACAACTTAAATCGTATCTATAAACTAAAAAAATTGTAATTAATTAGACATTAATAAATTAACAGCCCAAGGAACAGAAAGTGTTCTTAAATCGGTGTACATCTGTCCTGTACCCACAAAAAGTACTGGTATTTTTGTAGTATACGTCATATTAACTAAAGTACCAATCATATTACCAACTGTATCACATTTAGAAATTAAAAGAAAATCTATATTTCTAGTTGGACCAAAAGCAGCATTAAAATTTTTAGCTTGTTGAACAGAATCAGTCCCAACTAATGCTTCTCCAACCATTATAATTTTATCAGGCTTTGCTACCTTTGCGAACTTTTCGAGAGAAGACATTAATCTGGTATCATTATGTCGTCTTCCAGCAGTATCTATAAGAACCACATCAATATTTTGCTTAGCAGCATACTGCACAGCGTCACGTGCTATATTTGCAGCATCATTCCCGTACCCACGCTCATATAATTCTATTGTTCCAGATTTTGTATTCTCTCTTTCACAAAGTTGTCTAAGATTATTTACATGTACCCGTAATTGTTCTACAGCACCTGATCTAAAGGTATCGCATGCAGCGACTAAAATATTTAAATTATTCTGTAAAAGCCAAAATGCAATTTTAGAAAGATTTGTAGATTTTCCAACACCATTAACACCTACAACCGAAATAACATAAGGTCTGGAGTTTGTAGAAGAAGAAGCTCGAGATTGTTTAATTTCATGCAGTAAATCAGTAGAAGTGGAGGGAGTTAATATTTTTCTTAAAGATTCTTGGATAGCATTTGATACAGAATTGTTTATTGAATTTGTAGTTGTTCCTAAAAGTGAGCTTCTTATTGAATTGCATAACGAAACTGCAACTTCGTTGGCTATATTTTTCTTTAATAATTTCTCATTAAGAACAGCCAAAGCTTTATCAAGACTTTGAGAATCTATTTTTGTGGAAGAGCCAAAAAATTTACTAAAGAAGGAAAAGGCGTTTGAATTTTTATTAGATAATGTTGAATTTGGATCATTAATATCATCAGAATCATTTGAGGATAGAATTTGTTGAACTTTATCTGATATATCATGAACTATAAATTCATTAGAAGCAGTGTGAGACCCTAGATTTGTTGCAATGGGAGAAGATATTTGAGATGGAATAGATGTAGATATCGATTGATCTGAATAGTCTAAGGATAAGTTTGCAGGGTCATCTTCTTGATATTCCTGTACAGAACCGTCTGGATTCCATTTACGCATTGGTTTTCCTTTTGATTGAGTTGTATCATTTGCGTTTTGTTTTTTTGATGAACGTTTACCTCTTTTTGGTCGTCTTTTGTGAAGAGATGAAGTATTTTCTGTATCGGATTGAGTATTCTGTATTGATTGTATATTTTGTGATGATTTAATATTTTGATTATTTTCTGAATTTTGTGTAGTATTTAAACTATTATCTGTAGAAATAGTTGCATAATAGGTATCAAAATAGGGATCAAAATTAAAAACTGGTATTGTAATGTTTAAATGTGAAAGTTCCTCTTTATATAAAGAAATAAAAAGAGATTTTACATTTTTTAACAAATCATCTATATGTTCAAGTTGGAGAAGAGAATGATGTACAACCTAAATGTTAGTTATCTTTTGAAATGGAAATGTATATAAATTTAAATATTAAAAAAAAAAAAATTAATTAATTTATAAAAATACACAGATATATCAGCATTTATAGTGGAATAAAGTTGAAAATAATATTAATATTTTATAAATGAAAAATTTTTAATAAAATATAAAATACAAATACAAATACTAACCACAAAAACTAAACGTAAATTTGAATCAGTTATCCAATTTATAGAAGATGAATCTTTTTGTATATAAGATTGATTGCTTTGATTAATGAATACGGAATCAATAAGATAATCATAAAAAGAAACCGAAACAGGAGTAAAAGTTTTCTTCCATAATACTATTCCACCTTCAGTGAAAATAGTAAATTCGTTTATCATTTTAAAGCAATTATAATCTGTAGTTTCTTGTATTTGAAGGTTTATTATATATATATAAGTAATAAATAGTAAATATTAAAGTGTATTAATATCAGTATCTATTATTATAAATAAATACTATATAAATAAAAGCAATATACATGCAATTGATTTAAACCTAATAAAAAAAAAATAAGTTAGTACATTTATTTAGCAATAAAAATAAAAATAAAATAAAATAAAAAAATAAAATAAAATAAAATAAATAAATAAATAAATAAATAAATAAATAAATAAATAAATAAATAAATAAATAAATAAATAAATAAATAAATAATTAAATAATTAAATAAATAAATAAATAAATAAATAAATAAATAAATAAATAAATAATTAATTAATTAATTAATTAAATAAATAAATAAATAAATAAATAAAATAAAAAAATAAAAAAGTAAATAAATAAATAAATTCCATCTCATCTATGCTAAATATAAAACACAATCACAAAATTACAAATCCATACAATTCTGCGTTTTCTAAGTGTAAACAATTAAATATATAAGCATATAGATTATATTTTCATTTATGCTATATATATATTTATTTATTATTTATTTCTTTTAATTTATTATTTATTATTTATTATTTATTATTATTTATTATTATTTATTATTATTTATAGCAATATTTATACACAATTGATGATTTGAATTGGGTTTTTTTTTTTTTTAGCGAAAAAAAAAACCGCTAAACATGTACAAATAGAATACACAAACAGGTGAGTTTCAATTGAAATAGGTTTATTTATTATTATTTATTATATTTATTATATTTATTATTAAATATATTTTTATATCTATTATTATTACATATTATATTATATATTATTATATTATTTACTATTATATATTATATATTATTATATTATTTACTACTATATATTATATATAGTATAATACAATTGAATAAATTCAATTGTATTATTATTTATTATTCTTAGGTTCCCAATAGGATTCTTTCCTTTTCTTTTTCTTTTTCTTTTTCTTTTCTTTTTCCCTGTGTCAAATTCAATATTTTGTATTTTTCATTCTTTATATAGCATTTATTGTCTTTTTATAATAATTTTGTTTTTCCCCTATGTCAAATTGAATATTTTATAATTTGTATTTTTTATATAGCATTTATTCATATTCTATAGTAAATTGGTTTTTCCCCTGTGGCAAATTCAATTTTTTTATTTTTCCTTTTTTAATTAGCATTTATTATTTATCCATAAGAATTTTTTTTTCCATAGTCAATTGCTCTGTTATTTATTATTATTTATTATTTATTTTAAGGAAAAGATAGCATTTATTTGTTTACTTTTATTTGTTATTATTTATATTATTAATTATTTATAATTTATAATTTATTATATTTTTATTTTAATTTTAATTTTATTATTTTATTATTTCATTATTTTATTATTATATTATTTATAAAATTACTCTATTAAAGAACTATAACAGTGTAAATTTATCTTAAGATACACAACCTACAGCCTTAAAATAGTTACTAACATAGCAGAGTTTTCAATATAATATATATGTATTGTATATATGTATTGTATATATGTATTGTATATATGTTAGGAATATAATTAGCATTGCATCTACATACTACAATTACCAATACTGCACAATTAGACCAAAATGCCGCCAAAACGAAACACTCTCACAGCAAGAAATGAACTTACTGTTAAAACAATTCTTTTAAAATATAAATCTGCAAACAATTTATCTTCACTGTCTGATGTTCCTGTTTACGATTTATTACCATTTATACAAAAAAATGCACCAAATTTAAGACGACTAAATACAAGTCTACTCACAACTATAATCACAAATGTAAAATCGACTTTAAATGAACAAGAATTATCCACACAAGATAATACACAATCTAATCTAATACAAGACTTTGAATCATCAGTTAAAATTTCTACTGAATCTTCAGAATATGAAAATGATCAAAACACAATGAATAAATCAATTACTGATTTTTGGAAAAATGACACACAATCTGATTTATCTTCACAATCACCATCAAAACCATTATCATCTAGTCGTAAACGTGAAAGAATAAATTTAACTCCAACAAATAAATCTAATTCTTCTCAACAATCTACAAAAAAAATTAAAAATTCAATCACATCAAATATTACTCCACCAACATCTATAAAACTATCAGATCTAGGGGGAATAGACTCAATCATAGCCCAACTTTTAGAAATAGTTGCTATGCCCCTCTTACATCCAGAGGTTTATCTTCATACTGGTATAGACCCTCCAAGGGGTGTATTGTTACATGGACCGCCAGGTTGTGGTAAAACAATGCTTGCTAATGCTTTGGCAGCAGAGATTGGTGTTCCATTTTTATCTATTTCTGCTCCTGCTGTAGTTTCAGGAATGTCTGGAGAATCAGAAAAAAAGATTAGAGATTTATTTGATGAAGCTAGATCTTTAGCTCCTTGTTTAATGTTTATAGATGAAATCGATGCAATAACTCCAAAAAGAGAATCTGCTCAAAGAGAAATGGAAAGAAGAATTGTAGCCCAATTACTTACTTCAATGGATTCTTTATCTTTAGATAAAACTGATGGTAAAGCTGTAGTTATTATTGGTGCCACAAATAGACCAGATTCATTAGATCCCGCTTTACGTAGAGCTGGTAGATTCGATAATGAAATTTGTATTTCTGTTCCATCTGAAGAAAGTCGAGAAAAAATTTTAAAAGTACTATCCAAAAAATTGAGACTTGAAGGTAATTTCGATTTTACAGCTTTAGCAAATATGACACCTGGTTACGTTGGTGCAGATTTAAATGCCTTAACTGCTGCTGCTGGAATGGCTGCTATTAAAAGAATTTTTAACTACTTAAAACTTAACAATATAAACACTCCCCCAATTTTTGATCAAACTGATTTAAATCAGTCAGATCATGAAAAAGTAATTGATATCGATATGGACAATGACAATGAAAACGAAAATGAAAATGAAAATGATATTAATAATAATAATGATAATGATAATGACACCACAAATTCTGCTCAGAATATTAATAAAGATACTTCAATGATATCTCATTCTGATTCTAAATTTAAAACAATTACCAATACTAACATATCAGTCATACAGAAATTTATTGAAACTCATCCTGATCCTTTAACAGAAGAACAACTTGCTCCTTTAGCAATAACTTTGCAAGATTTTATGTCTGCTCTTTCTACTGTACAACCATCTTCTAAAAGGGAGGGCTTTGCAACTGTACCTGATGTCACATGGGCTGATGTTGGAGCTTTATCTTCAATAAGAACTGAATTGGCAATGGCAATTGTTCAACCTATAAAGAGACCAGGCTTATATGCTGCTGTTGGAATCTCCGCTCCTGCAGGAGTATTACTTTGGGGACCACCAGGCTGTGGTAAAACCCTTCTTGCAAAAGCAGTTGCAAATGAATCAAGGGCTAATTTTATTTCAGTACGTGGCCCAGAACTTCTCAATAAGTATGTTGGAGAGAGTGAGCGTGCTGTTAGACAAGTTTTTGTTCGTGCACGTGCAAGTGTTCCTTGTGTTATATTTTTTGATGAATTAGATGCCTTAGCTCCTCGAAGAGATGCTTCGCTTTCAGAATCTGCTGCAAGAGTAGTTAATACTCTTCTTACAGAATTAGATGGATTATCTGAGCGAAACGGGGTTTATGTTATAGCTGCTACAAATCGCCCGGATCGAATAGATAGTGCAATGCTTCGTCCTGGAAGGCTGGATAAGCCATTATATGTAGAACTTCCAACAGAAAAAGAGCGATTTGAAATTTTAAATACTCTTACTAGAAAAACCCCATTAGATATAAATGTAGATTTAGAACGAATTGCTTCACATGAAAAGACTAGGAATTTTTCAGGTGCAGATTTAGCCGCACTCGTTCGAGAAGCAGCTGTTGGTGCTTTAAAATCTGCCATGCTATCTGATATTGCTTATGCTACTAGTGGTGATACTATTAATACCCAAGGCTCTTTTGATGTAGATGACTTAGATTTGAAGAAAAAAACTGAAGCTGATAGAAATGTAAATATAAAGGTTACAACTGAAGATTTTTTAAATGCCTTCTCTCATGTACATCCTAGTGTTTCAGATATAGAACGCCAAGAATATGAAGAGTTGAATCATTTATTGGGTTGGGTAAAATAGTTTTTTGTAAGGAAAAAAGTTTTGTATAAAATATGTAGATATATATTTGTTAATTGTATTAAAGATTATTTATTTACAAGCTGAATTGGATTTTATTAAAATATTTACTTTTATAATTATATTACATGTATATTTTTTATGTTATATATGCGATTCTCTTCTACTATATTTAAATAAATAAAAGAGATATCAAGAACATAAAAAAGTAGTTTATACGACATTGATAGTTTACCAGAAATCATCATCACTAATGTCAGAATCTTTATTTTGGTTAGAAGAATGACGAAGATTTTCCTCAGTAAATAAATCATCATAAGCAGATTTTAATTTATTTTTTTCATCAAATTTTGTTTCTAAATCTCGTTTTTCAGCTTCTAATTGTAATTTCCTCTCTTCTACCTCTTTACGATGTTTTGCACGTTCATATTCTTCCTTTTCTATACGTAAATCTGGGAACTTTTCAGTTTTTGTTTTATTTAACCTATTCACAATTGAGTTAATTCTAGTTTCAACATGTATCCTTCTTACCATTTGATCATTCTTAAAAGCAACTTGTCCTGTAGCCATAGAACCATCCTTATGCAAGTTGGACCAGGGTGTGTAAATTATTGTTATATTTTTTTTTTTATTACCCTCTATGGAGTTTGCTTTAGTTAATTGAGCACAATCTTTAAATGATAATGATTAAAGTAAGAAAATAGGTAATTTCAATATTACAGTATTAGTATATGAGTAAGTATAAACAAAACTATAATAATAATAAGTACAAACCTTCTATCGCATATTGGGGAATATCATCCCACGTTTCTCCAGCTTCCAGTCTTAAATAAACGTGAGCAGAAGATAATTTATCCACATGAAACTGTTCACAGTAACCAATAAGAATTCGCCGTCAACAATAATGCATAACAATAAAAATAGAAATATTTAAGTAGCATATATATATATATATATATGTGTGTGTATGTATATAAAGTAAATACCCTAATAAAATCATTTAAAGCTTGTTAGAAAATAATAATATCATATAAAGAAAATTTAATATTATTTTAATTAAATAAATTAAATAAATTAAATAAATTAAATAAATTAAAAATATTTAGTTACCATATATCAGAATCTAATCCATATTTTATTAATTCCTCATCTATTTAAAAATAATAAATATAAAGTCAAAGTTAGTAAATACATAAGTAATAAAAATTATGAACAAGATAATTATAAATATAAATAAAAATAAAAATAAAAATAAAAATAAAACTTACTTTCTTCTTTATGTTTCCCCATATAAAGTTTTATGGCTTTATCCGTTGGTTCTCTTTTAGAAATAAAGTAATAAACCATTTTGTTTTTGATTTTTTATTTTATTATTTTCTAATAAAAATAATTTCGTTACTATATAACTTAATTAATATAAATGTATTTAAATTTATTAAATGATTTTTTGTTTCTATATTACTTTTATATTATTTATATGTATGTAGAAAAAATAAAATAAAAAAATAAAAAAAATAAAAAAAATAAAAACGGTTATAATATTATTAATTCAATTTTATCATATACCAGTATATATAAAAAAATAATTTCCTAAATTTTTAAACGAAATATTATATACAAATAAAATAATATAAATATTTACCATTGCTGTGTGATATATATATTATATACTACGTAATTAATAAATGAATATATCAGCTTTTAAATAAACTTTAAATAAACTTCCAAATTAGTTGAAGTGTCTTTAAATAAACTTTTGAATTAATGTCAAATAAATCTTGTATCAGTTTTAAATAAATTGCGTTCATATTTGGCAGAATGTTGTAACCAAAAAAGTAAAAAGGAAAAAAAAAAAAATAACAAAAAAAATAACAAAAAAAATCTATTTTTATAATAGAAAAAAACATCAACTGTAACGTAAGTAAACAATTGTAAAAAAAAAAAAAAAAAAAAAGTTAAATACATTATAATAACGCTAATTAGGAAATTTATAACCTGCAGCAAGAAGAGAATCATGAAGAGCTTTAAGTGCAACATCAATATAATTGGAATATTTAGACACAGAAACACCCATATGGCCAATACGGAAATAAGGATCAATATCTTTAAGTAAACCACCAGCAAAAACAACATCATTTTTAGAAGCATTTGATAAAACGGTAGAAAGATTTATACCATTAGGTACATAAACTGCAGTCATACCATGTGCTTGCTCATTTTCATTTTGAGCGATTTGTTTTAAACCCCAAGAAGAAATTGTAGATTTAATTTTATTAGAAGCATTGATATGATTTTGAAAAGTTTGTTCAAGTGGAATTGAAGTAATAATTTCAAGAGATCTTTTTAAAGCATGAATTGATTGTACAGCAGGAGTAGAAAAGTAAGCAGGCTTTCCTGATTCATATGCTTGCATTATTGGAAGCCATTTTTTAAGAGAAGCATAATAAGAACGAGTTGAATTATGAGTTGCATAATAATCCAAAGCACGTTGTGAAATTAAAAGTACTGAAAGTCCTGGTGGAGTTCCTAAAGCCTTTTGAGAAGCAGTTAAAACAACATCTAAATCCCATTGATCAAATCTAATTTCTTCTGCTGCAACAGAACAAACACCATCAACAACGATAAGACTATGAGGAGATATAGAACGAATAAGTTTTGCGATAGCTTTTATATCTGATAAAACACCAGTGGAAGTATCAACATGAGTAATTGTAATAATTTTATAAAAATCTTTTATAATACTATTTTTAATATCATCTAAAGGAACAGTTTTACCTCTAGAAGATGCTTTAATCTGAGTTGTATTTATACCATAAGTTTCAAAACATTCAGCAAATGAATCTGCGAAAAATCCTGTATTAATTACAAGAACTTTATCAGATGAAGTAACAAGATTTGAAGCAACAACATCCCAACCTAATGTTCCTGCACCAGATAATATAAACGGTTGTCCTCCATTTGAATTTGAGTTTCCCAAAACTTTTCTAGTAAGTAAAAGAGCTGATTTAAATGTTGATACAAAAGAAGGACTAACATGTGATTCAGCTGGATGAGCCATAGCTTCAAGTACAGAATCTTCAAATTCTACTGGACCTGGTACCATAACCAAAGGATGTTTTGATTGTTTTGAACAATTTATATTTTGATTCTCCATTTTAAAATTATTGTTATTATTTTTATTATAATCAGTTGTATTTAAATGTGAATAAATAAGACCCAATCGAGCCCTAGTTGGACTAATTAAATTGGGTTCAGAAGGATTTTTAGACTCCGTTTTGAAGAATTTAGAGAGGGAAAAAAAAAAAAAATTCAATCTAATTTAATTTCTTTATAAAAAAAAAAAAATAAAATAAAAATAAAAATAAAAATAAAAATAAAAATAAAAATAAATTTCAACCTTATTTCTTATTAAATTATATCCTTAAAATGTGCTGTATTAAGAGTATCTGATTTTATTAAAAAATCAAAAATACAGCTAAATCCATATTATTTGCACGTGATTTGTATATTTTTAATTTTTATTTTTGGTATCTATAACAACGGGTGTATTACCTATATTTTGAACCCTTTATTGAATATTATCTAATTTCAATAAAAACAAAACAATGATGAGATTAAAGAAATATTATTTAGTATAATTAGCTATTTTATTATATTAATTATTATTACTTTTTTTTTTTTTTTTTTAAGATTCAAAAGAAAAACCAATATTTTATTTTTTTATTAATATTTATTTTTTTGATTTTGTCAATTGTGGCAAAAATTATTTCTATTTATTTTCATAAAAAGGCAATATTATAATATAATATATTATTTATAATATAATATATTATTTATAATATAATATAATATAATATAATATAATAAAACATATATTAATAAATATTTACTTAAAATATAAAACACAGTATGAATATTGATGTAGATAATAATATTGGAACAAATAATGAAAGCAATCATGTACGGGATACGGAAATGAGTACAGATAAGAAAGAAAAGAAGAGATTTGAAGTGAAGAAGGTGATTATAATTGTTATTGTTTAGTTTATATGTTATGTTATATTTTATATTTTATATTTTATATGTTTATTTACTAACTTTCAGTGGAATGCAGTGGCATTATGGTCTTGGGGTAATACAATCAATTACATTTATACTTATAATTAATTTGATTTGTTTTAATTCTATTTTTATTTATATAATACTATTAATATTTATAAATAAATTCTAATAAATACTAACATTCTTTTTTACTATACAGATATTGCTGTAGACACTTGTGCTATATGTCGAAATCATATTATGGATCCATGTATGTTTACTATTGTTTCGTTTATATGCCATTATATGTGTTAATATGTATATGTATTATATGTATTATATGTATTATATGTATTATATGTATTATATGTATTAAAATTATTTTATATGCTAACTTTTTTCAGGCATTGAATGTCAAGCCAATCCAGGAAGCGCTTCTTCAGATGAATGTAAAGCTGCATGGGGTGTATGCAATGTAAGTTTTTGTTTATTTTAATATATATATATATATATATTGATTTTTTATTAGCAATATGTTATTACTATTCTTATTATAATAGCGAGTTGTAATATCTAACTAAATAGCATGCATTTCATTTCCATTGTATTTCCCGATGGCTTAAAACACGACATGTGTGTCCACTTGATAATAGAGAATGGTATGTTAAATTATGGATTGGTTTACTGCTTTATTTACTAACCTTTTTATTAGGGAATATTTAAAATATGGAAATTAATTTATTTTATTTTATTTATAAAAACTATATTTATATTTATATTTATCTGTAATGACATTATTTCTAATCAAATTTCATATGAAAATCATACTTAATTCACTTGATTTTGTACTTTTTTTTTTTTTTTTTTTTTTTTTTTTTTTTTTTTTTTTTTTTTTTTTTTTTTTTTTTTTTTTTTTTTTTTTTTTTTTTTTTTTT
>JAJMCY010000198.1:0-22626 GCA_030565755.1 Ascobotryozyma cognata
ATTATATTATTATTATTTTATTTTTTTATTATCTTAGATTATTATATTTTATAGTATTACGTAATTACTTTAATTTGGACGTTTTTTATAAATTGGTTGAATTACTTTTTGGGAATTGCGAATTTGAAGTTGTATGGTAGAAATAAATTTATTTATTTATTTATTTATTTATTTATTTATTTATTTATTTATTTATTTATTTATTTATTTATTTATTTGTTTATTTATTATTAGAAATTATAAATCACAATTGGTAGAGAATTTGCGGCATTTATTTTCCGCATTATTAGCATATTAACTAATTATTTATTTTATTATAAATAAATATATATATTTATATATACATTTATATTTATATATACATTTATAATTGCTATATATTTATATATATAACAAATTAGGAGGCTCTTTATAACACCTATGAATTCAGTACAGTATGTCTCAAATACGGTAAAACGTATAACTCATAAGTCAGCGAATTTGAAATTAAATCAAGAGGATACAGGAGATAATTTAAAATCAAATAGTGACATTGAAGATTATTCAACTTTAGATGATTTTTCAGATTATGACAGTAGTCCAAATTATGCACATATACGAAATAACAGTGAAAGTAACAATGAAAGTGGTAATGAAAATGAAAATGAAAATGAAAATGAAAATGAAAATGAAAATGAAAACAACAATGAAAAGGAAAATGAAAATGAAAATGAAAATGAAATCGAAAACGAAAACGAAAATGAAAATGAAAATGAAAACGAAAACGACGAAGACTCGTTTATTGATAATACAGCATTTAATGATATGGCCAAAGTTTACTCAATAAGGAGGAGAAAATATGGAATTTTTTATTATTTTTTAACGATTGGTTTTTTCATTTATGACACTTTTGCTTTTATAGCTAATTATTTATTAGGACATATTCATTTTATTCATAATGAATCTCAAGCTTATTCACAAGATTATCTACAAGATTATCCACAAGATTATCCACAAGATTATCCAGAGGAATTAGGAAATGAAAAAATGCAAAGTATTAATTTAAATCAATGCAGATTAAGAGCAAAATCGATTTACTTTCCCTTTGAATCAGATTTAAACATATTGCAAAATGAAAATAATTCAAACATTCTTGTAAATAATAATTTGTCTTCTGATATTCCAGTTCTTAATGGAATTTTAAAAACAAATTCTTCTAATTCTTTAGAAGATATAAAATCTAATTTATCTAATGGTGTTTCTTCGAATTTAAGTTTAAAATTTGTTGATGGTGTAGATAATAAAAAGCATAGAAGAAAACGACGGACGAAACAATCTAAAAATATAAAAAATAATAATGATATTAATAAACAAATGACATCTGAATCAAATAGAAAAAATATAAAAGAAATATCAGTTCCAGCATCTATGCTTAAATCTCCAACATCTCCTAAATCACTTTCAACAAATGTAGCAAGTTTATTATCTAGTCCATTATTACCACGGCATGCAAAATTAAAAACACTTATACTAGATTTAGATGAAACATTAATACACTCATTAGCAAGAGGAGGTAAAATGTCATCAGCTCATATGGTTGAAGTTAAACTTGACAATTCTCATGCAATATTATATTATGTATTAAAAAGACCATATTGTGATGAATTTTTACGAGAAGTTTCTAAATGGTATAATCTTGTAATTTTTACAGCATCAGTACAAGAATATGCTGATCCTGTAATAGATTGGTTAGAAAAGGAAAGAAAATATTTTCGAAAAAGGTTTTATAGACATGATTGTAATTTAAGTGATAATGGATATGTTAAAGATATTTCATTTGTTGAACCAGATTTACGTAAGGTTATGATTTTAGACAATTCTCCTATAAGTTATGCTGGACATGTTGAGAATGCAATTTCAATTGAAGGGTGGATAAATGATCCTTCTGATCGTGATTTATTACATCTTTTACCATTTTTGAGTGGAATGCGTTATGTAAATGATGTACGATCAGTTATTTCTTTAAAATTAGGTGAAAGAATGTTGTATCAAAAGAGATGATTAAATATTTACAATTTAATTATTCTAGTTTTAATTATTTTAGTATTAATTATTTTAATATTTATTTACTATAATAAATATATTATAAAATTAGGTAATACAATCAATTAAGGTATTAACTAGTTATTAATTAGTTAGATAACAATTATGCACCTTTTAGTTTATATCTCAATGCATATAAGGAGTCAATGTCAACTTCTCCTAAAGTATTTCTTAAACCAACTACGAGTATAAAAGAAGCTAATGGGGCGAAAAATAAATAATCATAAACATTATTTAAACCATGACGAATATAACCGTTTATTGCGATAAGTAATGATAAAAATGCATTTAAAAATGGAAGATATTTTGCAACCGGGCCATCAACTGAATCCAAATATGCTAATAAAGGGTTAGGTTCTATATATTGATTATCGTTATTATTGTTATTGTTGTTGTTATTATTATTGTTAGTACTATTAAATGGTTTCCATAGGTTTTGCAACGGGACAAAATTCATAATCCATATTGATGACAATATTGAAGTTATGCTCATAAATGAAATCATGGGCTCGTTTAGTGTGTACGGTGAGAAGAAATAGCATATGATTTCAATTATTAATGCAAGAGTGAATGTCGTCTAATTGTTAATTTGTATACATATATACGACGCATATTATATGTATTATATGTATTATATGTATTATATGTATTATATGTATTATATGTATTATATGTATTATATGTACTATATGTACTATATATGTATTATATATACTATATATGTACTACATATATAATACACATATATAATAATTCATATAATGCTCACACAATTAATATACACATACTTTGTAAAGCCTGTTATTTTTTTCATTTTCCTCCTTTAGTAAATTTATCAATTGGTCCTGTTCTAAAAATTAGTATTGTATTATTTTAAATATTATTTATATGTATAATAAAATATTCATAATATAATATTTATAGCCTAATACTGTACCATACACACCTTGTTCATCGTATATGGCAGTCACATCGTCTTGATCTGGCTCGTTTCCGGTTTCCGTTTCAAAGTTTTTTATTGCTCGTCTGAGTCTTGACATATTGCTATGTATTTTTATTTGTTTAACTTATAGTACTTTTTATTTTATTTTTATATTATATTATTTTATATTATTTTATTTTATTTTATTTTATTTTATTTTATTTTATTTTATTTTATTTTATTTGTATATAATTTGTATGTATATAAATTATTCAAATTGCATTTATTTTTATTTACTGCTAGTGTTTATTATTTGTTATTGTTTTAATATTGTATAATTATTATTATTGTGTTATTAGTGTTTGTTATTTATTTATTTTTATTTATTATCTATTATTTATTTATTTTTATTTATTTTTATTTATTTTTATTTATTTTTATTTATTTTTATTTATTTATTTTTATTTATTTTTATTTATTTTTATTTATTTTTATTTATTATTTATTTATTATTTATTTATTTTAAGGAAAAGATAGCATTTATTTTATTTAAATATTTGTTTACTTTAATTATTTATTTATTTATTTATTTATTTTTTCATTTATTTTTTATTTATTTACTTATTTATCTATTTATTGTCACTTATTATTCTACCTTATGGCCCTTTCCCCTCCAAAATTATCGTATTTTGCATTATACGCCCCATCACTAGGCACGACAGACGTTACTGTTGAAAACCAAATTATTTTTTATTACTCACCGGCTTCTGCTAATAAACCACAGTTTTTATTTCCTCAGAATGATTATTATGACAATGATAAAAGTAACTACAATATTAACCTAAACCAAAATCAAAATCAAAACACACAAGAACAAGAACAAGAACAAGAGCAAAATATACAAAATAATCAATATATAACAGAAGATGACGCGTTCTTTAATTCAGCTAAACAATCAATGTTAAAACAGATTGGTTTGGCACAAGGAATCGTCGAATTTTCATACAAATTTTCTTCTGTCAAAAAACAAAATTCTCTAAATGATCATCATTTTGAACTAATTGAAACTTCTTCCTCCAGAATTATTGTTCTTGAACTCGAGCCTGGTTGGTGGGCAATCGCTAGTATATTATTACCTAAATATACTGACACTAATATAATTAACACTAACACTATAAACAAAACAAACTCAACAGAAAAAATATCAAATCCTGAAATTTTACAACAACAAATTCGTCATGTTTATAACTGTTTTACTTTGTCACATGGAAAATTCTCTTCATACATTATGAATTCCAACACAAATTCTTTAAATAAATTAATTAAATATTCTAAGCAATGGTGGTTACCCTTTTTAACAACTTGGAATTTATCTATTTCACAATCTGGTATATTGTCATATTGGCAATCAAAATCAATTCGCTTGCCTATAAGATCTTTACATTTCAATACCATAAATGTAATTGATAAATTTATTTTAGAAAGAGGTGCATTAAATGATAATCTTTTAGGTCTTATAATTTGCCAATTCCCCGGGTTTGAAACAACAAATCCAATTTCAAATACTCAATTAAACAATATTAACTCTTCAACAAATTCTTTAATGGATTGTGATTCTGGTGTACTTTATCTTAAATCTTTTAATAATTATATATCTCGTAATTCACTAACTGATATCGCTCGGTATATTTGTCAATCAAAAGGTTATTTATACTCCTATGAAATTGATTTGAATAATGTTCAAAATTATATAAAAGCTTTAGATTTATCTCTTAAGGAAAATCAACAAATGAAAAAATCTTCTTCTTCAAAATCTCTTGCACACTTTTCTAATATTAAACCTACAACCATTAGACAAAACTCATCTATATCCTCAGAAAATACAATCCCTTTATCAAAATCATGGTCAAATGGACTTTATGACATGATGTCTTATATGTCAATGGGGAGTTTATCTTCATTGGGATCATATATGCCAATTCCATTCACAAATACATCCTCGCAAGATAATTCTTCTGATTCAAAAATTACATCCTCAACTCTTTCTAATAAACCTTATTCAAAATCATATACTAAAAAGCTAGCTGCTTTAGTTGCAACCGAAGCTATTAATTATTCAGATCCTAAAGATATTTCAGAAGGAGAATTTTTAATAGGATATACCGGAAAATTAGAAAGCGATGATTATATCGATGATGATGATAATAATATCAATGAAGAATTACAACCTTCTATTCAAAAGAAAAATGATGAAATTACAAAAAGATCCTTTTTTGTTAAAATAAATAAAGATATTTCTTTTAAAGATGAGTCTGATGATGAAATTTCACCAAAAACCTCTTCACATAGTCTAGAAAATAATGTCACGAATGAAAATAAAAATAAAGTAGAAATTATTATTAGTCAAAACGGGGAAAATGATCAAGGGAAAGAAAATAAATCGAATTTTGGCAATAATAATCAAAAAAGTAAAAGCGAAATTAATTTTGAAATTAATAATGATGAAAATTCAATAGATAACGAAAATTATGAAAAAGTATGTATTTTAGTCTATCGGCAATACCCTTATGTTTTTACTCTTCTATATTCTGAAAAAGCAGCAAAGAGGCTTTCTGAAAAAAGTTTTTATATTGACTTGCATAATAAATTGGCCTCTATAGTAGTGCCAATGTCTGATTCGCTACGGCCAAGTATATTAGATAACACAGACGAATTGCATAACCAGGGAAAAAAAATTTCTACTAATGAAACAAACTTTGATAATGATAATAATATTGATAATGATAATAATGATAATGATAATGATGATAATAATGATAATAATGATAATAATGATAATAATGATAATAATAGTAATGATAATAACAATAGTAATAATAATAACAATAATGATAATGATAATGATAATGATAATGATAATGATAATGATAATGATAATGATAATGATACCAATAATAATGATATTAGACATATTTATACCCCTTTAGAAAATAATCCACATGAAAGTACTTCTAATAATGTTCCAAGTATAGTTTCGTCATTAAGTGCACAGATGAAAATAGATGATGATTCGTCATACATTAACTCTACAAGCACAATTACAAATTCGATACCGTCAAGCTTTTTCTACATAGTCTATGACCAGGAAAAAGAGACTATCGAATCTACATTACCGCCTATACCTCCTTTACAAAATAATACAGTAATTCCTAACAATTATGATTCTAAAAGGAATCAACAAAATACTAATAAAAGCAATATTAAAGCAGGAATGATAGGTGAGGGTGAAGTTTGGAGTAGAAATGAAGCTATTCATGTACATAGTCAGATTGGATTAATTTTCGAAACATTAAAAAATCGTCATAAAAATGAAGAAAAATTTAAAAATAAAAATGAAAATAAAAATAGAAATAATAATAATAATAATAAAAATAGAAGAAATTTGAAATCAAACATAAATGAAACAGAGTCTGAAATGCTATTTTCAAGAAATACAAGTATAATAGAAGAAATAACGGCTCGAACGGCACATGGGTGGTGGATAATATATGTTATTTTATCCAATGGACTTGAAGTAATTATTGTTAGACCTGCGACGCGTAATTCAATTAAATTTGCATCAGCAGCTTCAGCAACGATTGCTGGTATTGCAGCATCTTCTCCTTATTCTCCTACGATGAAAAAAATAAAAAAAAGTGCTAAAACAAGTCAATCTTGTCTAAAACTTAAGGAACAAAGTTTAAATAGAATAACATCATACAATTCATTAAAAAGTATAAATACAATAGCAACAAATAGTAGTCTAGGGACTAGAAATGTACAATATGATAATAATACTTATGAAAATAGTATTTCGAATGACAATGACAGTACTATTAAAAATGACACTAACGACATAAGTAAAAATAAAAATGGTGAAAGCAATAGGAGTAATAGTAATAGTATGTTGGACTCGAAATGGTTGACATTTGGTTTAATTAATTACTCTTTTGGAAAGTCAGAAGATGTTAAATCTACAGGATATAATAAAAATAACTCAATTAATAAAGATCAAAAATCGGCTATTGCTACGTCTTTACGAAATAAGTTACAACCTGGAGAAGACACTCTAGCCAGAGCCTTAGGGCCAGAAGCAAAAGTATGGCTTGAAAAGCTTTGCAACTATGAGAGAAATATGTATGAGCTGGCTAAATGTAAATCATATTAATAAATTAATAAGAAGGTGTAATATATTAATAACATAAAACTAATTTAATTTATTTAATTTATTTAATTTATTTAATTTATTTAATTTATTTAATTTAATTTAATTTAATTTAATTTAATTTAATTTAATACAAAAACCTTGCAGGCTCAAAACCGCAAATCGTAGCCTTTCATTAGCCAAATTACGTTAGATGCAAATCATATAGTTTAAAGTATAAAATTTAAACTTAAAACCTTCAAATTAAAGTATAATAAATAATTAATCCACGTGACCCAATAATATACGCGGTAATGATAATATATAATTTGTATGTAAATCCGGGTAGCAATCTTTGTACAGTGGATTCGGAATAACACGGGAGTTAAAGAAATATGAAGAAGAAATAAAAACTAATTTGCATATAAAATACAAAATTAGGGTTGCCTAGCAACGGAATGTTTTTTCTTTTTTTTTTTTTCTTTTATATATTTAATATTTTATTTTTTATTTTTGAATTTCTAATTTCCTTCCGCTCACACGACAAAAATATTGAATTATCGGTAATTAAAAAAAAAATAAAAAATAATAAAATAATAAAATAATAAAATAATAAAATAATAATCGAAAACAATATTTTTGATCTGTCAAAGGTGACTTTTTTCTATATAAATTATACAAAAAAAAAGTATACACCAAATAAAATATATTTATATATTTATATACCAATTTAATAACTTATTTAATACTATAAAACAATATCCAAAATGAAAATATTTTCCACTTCTTGCACATTTAACTACCCTTGGGAAAATGTATCTATTGCAAACTGGCATAAATATCCAAATGAAGTTTGTACACACGTTGTTGCGGTTGATGTTTTAAGACGTGAAGTTGATAAAAATACTGGTATTTTAAGATCAGAAAGATTAATCACGGTCAGACAAAATATTCCAAAATGGTTAATAACATTTATTGGTGGAGATTGTGTTAGTTATGTTCGTGAAGTTTCAGAAGTTGATCATATTAATAAAACTTTAACAATGAGATCACAAAATCTTAGTTATTCAAATTTACTAACAGTTTTTGAAACTGTTAAATATTCACCATATCCTGGAAATCCAAAAAATATTACACTTTTTACACAAGAAGCTGAAATTACTGCTCATACAACTTGGAATAGAGTTTGTAATAGAATAGAAGATTGGTGTGTTGAAAGGTTTAATAGTAATGCTGCTTTGGGACGTAAAGGTTTTGAATCTGTATTAAAAACTATTACTGATAAGGTTAATGAAGGTGTTTTTAGACAAGAACAGAAAAAACATCATGCTTAAAGTTGTTATTATATTTTATTACTAACTGATTACTAAATGTTATAATATAATCTGATTATCCAAGAAATGGGTCATTCTCATGACTTAAGGACCCTTGTATTTGGATATTCATTTTCATTTTAAATTTATATTATTTTGGTTTTAAATGAAATAAAAATAATATATTATATATACCTTTTAATAACAAACTTATAATGTCAAAATTATAAATTTTTGTTATTTTTATGACTTTCTCTATTGTATATTTAATTTTTTTTTCAGTCTTTTTCAAAAATTAGATTTTTCTGGGTTGGTTCATTTCAGTTTATTTAAAAAATTCTTATTCCATACAAATGAAAAGAAAAGGGATCTAAAAAAAAAAAAAAAAAAAAAAAAAAAAAAAAAAAAAAAAAAAAAAAAAAAAAAAAAAAAAGCATAAATTCTAATGTTTTTTCGTGTTTGTTTTTATTCTTGCATCTTTTTTCCACTTATTATATAGACCTATGGTTTCTATGAATAACTATTTTTAGTTATTCTATTATTACATGGAAAGGTTGTTTTTCTTTATCTTTTTTTTTTATTATTAAGAAGAAAAATTATAAAGAAAGAAAATGAAAAACAATGGGAAAAAAACAGTTGGAAAATATCTAGTATTTAAATTTCAATTTTAGGGATGGCGTTTTGCTTTTTTTAAAAGTATTAAAAAATAAAATAAAAATAAAAAAAATAAAAAAAAAAAAAATAATAATAATAATAATAAAGAATAAAATGTTAAATTAAATATGTTCCATCTCATTCCCATTTTGTTATATGATGTGATTATTTAAAATAATAAAGCATTTTGTTGTATAGATTTGTATTTATAGTTTAATAAATTCAAATTTATAAATATTTTAAACAATATTTTTAAAAACAATACATTTTTTATTTTTATTATATAAATGTATTTATAAATATAAATTTAAAATTATTTAAATATAATAAATAAGTTACTTGTTTTTATCTAAATATATACATACATGTATATATATATATATATATCTACATTAATATTATTGGTAACATCTTTATTATAAAATATATAATAAACAATAAATAATAAATACTGCATAATGAAAATATCATTATTAACTTTAATACGTGGACAAAACATTAACAAACTCATTTCATATAATTTACATTCACCGAATCAAAGTTATTTACTAATAAAGAAAAAAGAGATAAATATATTATCAATATTGAATAAAGTACATTTAAATAATTTTAATTATAAAAAACAAAATCTTCTAATGTCTACGAATTCTGTTGATTCAAGAACACCTATTGAAGATGAAATTAGAAAAAAGGTAATTACCGTTTAATTATAATTTTAATTTTTATATATATTATATATATATATATATACTATATGTTTCAGATACTAATAAATATTTTGTAGATAAATTCATCATTTAATCCAAGCATATTTAAAATTGAAAATAATAGCGCTGCACATGCTCATCATGCTTCTATGAGAGCTCGTAAAGAAGGGCATTCTAATGCGAATACTACTGAGTCACATTTTTCTTTAGAAATTGTATCAGAAGTATTTTCTGGGAAAAATATGCCAGCCCGTCATAGATTAGTATATTCATTACTAAAAGATGAAATGGGGCCTGGATTAGTGCATGCCTTACAATTACATACGTATACTCCACAAGAGTATGAAAATCGTAGAAATTAATAATGTATATATAAATTATTTATTTTATGTTTTTTTTTTATTATATGCTTTTAATTTATTATATTTTTATTTAATACCACAAACTTTTGATTTTTATATATATATATATATAAATAACTTTATACATTATAGAAATTTATATAATAAAAAATAAATATGCTAGTCATCACTCATTAGAAAAAGAAAAAACAAAAACAGAAAAAAGGACAAAGGGGGGGGGAAAATAAAAGCAAAGTTTTAAATAAAAGAGAGTTGAAATTTAAAATAAAAATAAAAATAAAATAAAAAATAAAAATAAAATAAAAAATAAAAAACTTAACATAAACTTTAACTTTTTTTTCGAGCATAATAATCATTATCATAAACATTTTATCTTTTCTTTAATAATTTTTTTTCCTTGTAATTTTTTGCCACAAATATAAACAGGATTAGAAAAAAATAAAACAATAAGAAAAATATAATAAGAAAAAAGAATAGGAGGATAACATAAAAAACAATAAAATAAACATGTACAAAATATTTATACTTTATTGTTATCAAATAATAAATTTGATAAATTTTCCATTTTTCTATAATCTTTTTTTTTTTTTTTTTTTTTTTTTTTTTTTTTTTTTTTTTTTTTTTTTTTTTTTTGTTATATTATTTTTTTATAATAGATTTCATTATATCTTATAATATTTTAACATTAGTATCATTAAAGTAATGTTGAAAGCCATTGTTTATACTCTGGACCATTTGATGAAGAATCATATGATACATAAGAATCACGTTCAGCATCCCAATTTGTAATAGAAGTTATTGAAGGTGCCCTTGAAGTATTTAAACTTAAATTTGAATTTGGAAATTTTGATATTGTTGTAAAAGTATTTTTATTACAAGTACAAGTTGGATTTTTATTAATATTATTATCATCATTATTTTCATTTTGCATATGAATTTGAATTTGATTTTCTGAATCAAATTCATTATCCATAGCAACGGTCGGATTATAAATAGGAGGATATTTAGAAAATAAATCAGCATGCGGCGCGGTACAATCTCGCCTGCAAAAGCAAACAATCGAAGATGTCATTGGTGAAGTTGAAAGGGGGGATAAATTAGAAGGGGAACCAAGAGCTAAATTTGAATAATAATTATTGTTATTAGTATTATTATTATTATTAGTAGTAGTAGTATTAGTATTAGTATTAGTTAAATTATAAGTAGATGGATTATGAACAGGTACTAATGTAGGTGATGTCATTGCTGCTTTTCCTCTCGGCCTGTAATCTAAAGCTGAATATACGGCATGAGCAGATGATTTTGAATATATTGGTAAATAAATATTTGAATTTTCTCTATATTGTGTTAATCCAGATTGAATAAAATTCGATGAAAATTGCGTAATATTATTATTATCATTATTTTGTTGTTGTATATTTGGTTGCTGTGGTAACGACGTCGATTGTTGTACTTGCTGTTGAGATTGTTGCTGAAGCGAAAAAGGAATATCAGAAAGTTGTAAAGAGGAAACAGAAGAATTTGATGAAGACATTCCTAAAGAATTTGTTGAAGGAATAAGATCTGGAGTTTGTGGAACTAAAGAAGCTTTAAGTTCATTCATTCTGCAAGATTCTGAGCAGTACATAGAACCAGGAGGACATTGTTTATCACAAACAGTACAAAAATCGTGAGCCCACATATTTAAATATATTATATTATATAGATGTAAATAAATATATAAATAAATAAATAAAATATTATAATATATTAAAATATAATATAATATAAATTTATAAAATATAAATATTATAGTGTTGTGTGTATATATATAAAAAGTATATATTTGATTTTGTTGAGGTGAAAGAAGGAGGAGAAGTTTATTTATATATATTTATTTATATTGGGAAAAACAAATATTATAGTAATAAATGACACAGTATGAATTTTCGTGCTAATCAAATTAGTTAATTTAACCACACTGGTTACAACAACAATAAAGGAAATAATTAAGTAAAATATAAATAAACAATTAATTTATTAATTTATTAATAATGTATTATTAATAAATGAATAAAATTAATTTTTGGTATTAGAAACAAAGGCTAACCCTAATCGGTGTGGTTATTAGAATGAAAACAAAGCAAATAAGTATTAACAAAGTATTTAAGGTATTATAATATGAGAAGTGTTATTAATAAACGATATAATGTAAAAAGCAATAGAAAGTACAGTGTAAAGTATATTTTAAAGTATAATGTAAAGTATAATGTAAAGTATAATGTAAAGTATAATGTAAAGTATAATGTAAAGTATAATGTAAAGTATAATGTAAAATATAATAGTAAAATATAATAGTAAAATATAATAGTAAAATATAATATAGAAAATTAAAGTGAAATGTGATGAGAAATTCTCCTCTTATATATCGGTGTATTAGACAAAATGAGTTCAAAATAACGATATTAGTCAAATATTTTATTATTTATTATTTCGTAGTATTATGTGATTCTACGTATTTATTTATTTTATTGTAGTTGATTTTCTTTGCTTTGCTGTCTACGATTAGGTGATAATGAAAAATAAACAAAAATAAAAAATAATTAATTAAATTAATATTAAGCAGTATAATTTAAGACACATGTAATAATGTAAACAATTTTTAATATATTTATTTAATATATTTATTTAATAATTTATTTAATAATTTATTTAATAATATATTTAATAATTAATTTAATAATTTATGTAACTGAAGCACGTTTTTTTGACTAATTCTTCTGTAATTTTATAATCGCATATCGCATAATTCGTGACTCATAATTTTTCTAAATTATATACACAAAGATATGAATATTTACTACTATATACTATTGTATGATAGATATAATATGATACAATACTATATACTACCCTATATTATACCATACTAATATAACACAATAATAATATATAAATCTATATACTATTTTATAAAATCACATACAAACAATATCACATATAACTCAACTATTAGGTCTAGATGTTTTAGTTGCGTCATTAATTTATAGCGTAAATATTTACTGTACTGTATCTGTTTATTTATTAAAAAAAATTATGGGTCATATTTTATTATGATACGATATAATTTCACGTGCACGCAATAATTAATTATTAACGTTTTTTTACTATTATTATCCAACCCCTACTACCCATTTTGTATACTATTATTTATTGCTTGATTACTAATTTTTTTTATTACTATTGCTAAATAACCTATTTTTAAACTAGACAGCGCATACTATTACAATATTACGGATTTGTACCTTTCTCCACACACTTCATACAGCCCCTTATCTTCTCACACAAAACAATCACCCATATTGTTTTTGTAATGTTTCCATATTATAATTCAAACGTTCCATCATATTCCATCATATTATACCATATTTTATATACATTACATTATATACAATACAATACAATACTATACTATACTATACTATACTATACTATACTATATTACTCTCGGTACATATTTTTATATACCGTTTTCGTATATCTAAGTATGAACGTACGTACGTATGTACATACGTACATACTTACATATATATTGTAATCATTTAATAATAATCAAAGTTTTTTTTTTATAGAGCACACGTGGAACATAGACTTTTCTAGAACCCACGTGACTTTCAGGAATTTTTTATACTATTTTATGATACATTTTTCTTTGTGGCTAATATCATATTATATAATAATCTTTTAATATTTGTCATTCATTGATTATCTTTATAGATATATTTGTATATTTTTTATTATTTTTTTTTTTTTTTTTTTTTTTTTTTTTTTTTTTTTTTTTTTTTTTTTTTTTTTTTTTTTTTTTTTTTTTTTTTTTTTTTTTTTTACTATATTTTAATTAAATTCAAAATAGCTTCCTATTTTAAAAACCCTTTTAAATTCATTTATTTACTTCTTGTTTTAATTGAATTAGTCACTTTTTGCTTTAGAACTTTGCACGTGCTAAATGTTTTTTTACTATTCGTAAATTATGAGTCAGAATTTTACTGTTCCGTTATCGTTCCGATTTATTAGTCAGTAACGGCTTCATCGGGCTTATATACTTTTACATTTATGTTGTAAGTATTTTATATACTATATCCGATATCCGATATAATACTGGGCAATCTGGGCAATCTGGGCAATCTGGACAATCTGTAGTAAGAGTAAAATTAATTTGTAGTTACTATGACATCAATCAAAATATTTTTTACGAACTGTATACCAGTATACTAAAACATTTATACATCGGCAAACATTGTCAAAAGTATTCTTTTTCTTTGTCTAGAATTATTAATATTGATTTACAGTAAAGCTATTATTTAGTAGAAATTTATAATATAAATAATATCTTAATAATAAAAATCTAAATTTCTCTTAAAACAACGCATTAATGAAAGCCGAGATGAGTCTTTGTATGTAATTAATTTTAATAAGCAAAATGATCTAAGTGAGCTGTCGTTGCTATTATTAGACTTTCTTTTTTATTATAATTTTTTTTTTTTTTTTTTTTTTTTTTTTCTAATCTATAATTGCCATAACAATATATATAGCACCGGATATTAAGAATTACTTTTTATTACTTAGTTCACTTTTAGTTTTAATTAATTTCGGCTATTATACTCCCGAGTCTTGAATATAAGGTAAGAGAAGTATGATGACATTTAATACCTTTTATATTATGTAATGATATTTATTTTTTAATTTCTTTATATATGCAGTATGTAAATATATATGATTACTATTCATTCATTGTTTAATCATAACATTATAAAACTTGATAATTATTTATATAAAGTGTAGATAGTTGTTGCCACAAGTGGCTCAAGTGTATGTAGATTCTTTATAAGAAAATTATAACTAATATGATATAATAATAGATTAACAGAGGATTGTCATTGATCTACATTTATGTTTTACCTTCTAGAATTTTATATATTTTGAAAATACGTAATGAACATCTGTCTAATATAGCAAACTTTAATTATATTAATTATCTAAAATAAAATATATCATAGCGGTATTAAGAGAATTTATTAAAATGACTAGAATACTTTTAGTTTGAATCAAACAATAATTAAATTATAGTGAGAAATATTTTGAAAATTAACATATAATTTTAATCATCAAAGGTAAAATGACATATGAGACAATAGAATTTATTTCATCATAACTAAAATATGAGACAATAGAACTTTATATACTGTATATATTTAATTGTAATTATATTTATTAGTTATTAATTATCTCGTATCTATTTATTTTTAAAAAAAACTTCTCATATAAAGCCAGTGAAATAAACTACACAAATAGTTATTAATTAAATAATTAAAAGTAGTTATCTTTATATATCGTTGTATAATAATTTTAATCTTTAAAAAATAGTTGTTATGACAATTTGTGTTTACCCTCCTCGATATTTTTATTATATATTCGTAATACACTATATTTGTATTTAGAGTTTATCTTACCTAGCAATTACTAAACAAAAGGTTTATTTGTACAAAAGTTCTTATTAAAAATAACTTATAATATTAAATTTGTTTTAAAATGAACAATCATTTCTAACTTGTATTTTATCATTGGAAACATATATATACATATACACAAATATAATGTACAGTATAATATAATTCAATTTAATAGAAAAAAAGTATTATTTATATTTAGAAATAGCTAGTTACTATAGTTACTTTCTATTCAATATAAATTCTCAATCCATTAATTCAGTCTCAAACTCTGATAATGAAAAAAAAAAATAATAATAAAAAAAAAAGGTAATACACATATTTATACTGTTGTTGTCACAACAACTATATTTACATTACTAAACATTCTAGAAATATTACTAATACATCACCAATAATAGAAATTTTTTTTTTTTAAAAAAAAAAGGAGCAAAAAAAAAAAAAAATTTTTAGTTTTTCCTGTTTTTATTAGCAACCTAAAAAATTTTCCTTAAATCTTGTATTCGTTCAGAATAAAGTTTTTTTTTTTACCAAAAAAATAAAAAAAATAAAAAAATTTAATACAATTAATAAAAAATAAAGAAATATTAAATAAAAAAATTTAAAAATGTCTGCAGAAAACTCAGCAGCTCCAACTGGAGAACAAGATATTGATTTAATGAAACAACAAGTTACAGAGATGGAAGCTGAAGCAGCAAAACTTCGAGAAATGCAAGCAGAAATTGATAAAACAGAACAAGAATTAGCAGAATCTAAAGAAGAAGTTGATGCAAGATCAGTTTTCGTTGGCAATGTTGATTTTTCATCTACACCAGAAGAATTACAAGCACATTTCGCCTCTACTGGAACCATTAACAGGGTTACAATTCTTGTTGATAAATATACTAATCATCCAAAAGGATATGCATACATTGAATTTGCTGAACCTTCCTTAGTTACCAATGCATTAGTACTTAATGATTCTGTTTTTAAAGGTAGAAATATTAAAGTTACACCTAAACGTACAAATTTACCATATTACATGCGTTATAGAGGTGGCGGACGTGGACGAGGACGTGGAAGAATTTTCAGAGGTTATCGTGGTTCATTTAGAGCTAGTCGAGGAAGGGGTTTTTATAATCCATACTAAAGGGTTATTAAATAATTTGCAGAATCTATATTTTGTCTTTTATAATATTATTTATAATATTTTATTATATTCTTACATTATTTTATGATATTATAATATTATTTTATTATTAATGTTTGCTTTTACTCGAATTTTTATTCAACGTTTAAGAGGGTCTTTGGATCTAATTTCCTTTTTTTATTAGTCACCTCTTATTGGTGGTTAAAATAAAGGAAATAATTATGGAAAAATGAAAAAGAAAAGAAAATAGGAAAATGTTAAATATAAATTAAAATAAAATAAAATAAAATAAATAAATAAATAAATAAATAAAATAAAATAAAATATAATATAATATAATAAAATAAAATAAGATAAAAAAATATAATATAATATAAAATAAAATATAAAATAAAGATTATTCAAAATACAAAATACAAAATCAAGGTTTTAATTTTTTATTCGTTTTTATGATCATTGGCTTTTTACATGTTTTGTTTTTACTCGTTTTTTTATTTTACTCATCTTGTTAAAAATTGGAAATAATTGAAAAGAGAAATGAAGTTTTTATACTGAAATATTAAATTAAGTGCAATTGAAATATAATGAAAGATAGAAAAATAGAATAATACAGAATAAGAGAATATAAAATATAAAGTATAAAGTATAAAATATAAAATATAAAATATAAAATATAAAAAATAAAAATAAAAAATAAAAAATAAAAAATAATAAATAAAAATAAAATATAAAATATAAAATATAAAATATAAAATATAAAATATAAAATATAAAATATAAAATATAAAATATAAAACATAAAATATAGAATATAGAATTATAAAATAATAAAAATAATCAATTAAAAACAACAGGTTATCATTGATGTCTTTACTGGATTAAAGGCCTCCTAAAGTATCGGAAATTTTACGACTGGATTGTATAAATGTCTGATAAATGTATATAAGTTACTTAATATATTGTAAATAAATGTGTAAATCATTTATGAATAATTTATGAATTATGTACAATTATGTATAAATTATTTATATATAATAAACACATATTAAGACAGATAGGAGATACACTAAAATCAATGTGTGTACAGTACAACACATATCCATAAGTATACACAAAAACAACATTATAAATTATAAACATACAATATAATTATACACTACTATAATATAAATATAAAACATACAAATACACAGCATATAAACTTCTACAAAAGGGTTACATACATCCAAACATCATACATATAGACTTAAGAATTATTAATATGTTTCTTGGTCGCAAAAGCATAAACAATTTTTTTATGTAATCAAATATATATATATGTATGTAAATTAACTTCCGTAAATACTGTAACAACATGTAACCAAGTAAACTATGTAACTATGTAACGATGTAGCCAGGTAACCATGACGATAGGATAAGGCTTTATACTGATATTACTAGCTGATGACAAATAATATAATAAAATTTTGTTAATAGAAAAGATTATTAGCATAGTTTGTTTATATTTTATTTATTTTACTATTATTTATTATTATTTATTACTATTTATTACTATTTATTACTATTTATTATCTATTTATTATTATTATTGATAAAAATATTTACATAATTTTACCTAATATTGTAATATTTACTACTACATACAAATTTTGATTTTTTATTTGTATATATTTTATTTTAATTGTTTATAAAATAAAATTAAAAAAGAGAAAATAAAAAATAAAAAATAAAAAATAAACAAAAAATAAAAAATAAAAAAAATAAAAAATTATAAAAAATAAAAAATTATAAAAAATTATAAAAAATAAAATAATAAATAAAACAAAATTATAAAACTATAAACAATATATAAATATATATATGTGTGTACATATGTATATTTACATAAACTAATTGCTTTATTTATTAAGTCTGGATATTCAATCAATCTATAAGGTTGAAAATGCCAGCTTCTACTACAGTCGGGCCAAGGCGGCTTAAAATAACAGGTGAGAATTATATATGTGTATATGTTTTATATTTTGTATATTTTTTATATCTGTGTTATTGTGCTTTATAATTTTATACATTAAGTCATTTAATTTACTTTCAAGTGTGGCTATGTGATAATGTGGCAAAATAGCTGGCTATACAATATAAAATATTTTTTTATTATTTATTTTAAGCATATATTTTAGGCATAAGTTTTTTTGTTGTTTTCTATTTACCGTGTATTACTTTTTTTTTTTTTTTTTTTTTTTTTTTTTTTTTTTTTTTTTTTTTTTTTTTTTTTTTTTTTTTTTTTTTTTTTTTTTTTTTTTTTTTTTTTTTTTTTTTTTTTTTTTTTTTTTTTTTTTTTTTTTTTTTTTTTTTTTTTTTTTTTTTTTTTTTTTTTTTTTTTTTTTTTTTTTTTTTTTTTTAATTTTAATTTTGTTTGTGTTGTTTTTTTGTTTTTGTTTTTGTTTTTGTTTTTATTTTTATTTTTAATTCCTATTTTTGATATTTGATTTTTTTGCATTTATTTACTATTTATTTTTAATTAGTTTTATTATTTTTATTTATTATTATTTATTATTCATTATGTTGTATTTATTTATTTTAAGGAAAAGATAGCATATATTTTATTTTATATATTTGTTTACTTTTTGTTATTTATTATTATTTATTATATTTTTATAGCCGCTGCCCTGTTAATATTAACAGCATAAACACCTATTGTATCATATTTTTTTATTTTTTTTCCCATTTATACTAACTCTTTATAGTTGTTGCTGCTGATGGTCTTTATAAGCGAGATGTTTTTCGTAAGTTATTCTATTTTTATTAATCTATTATAAATAATATTTTAAACTAATCTTTTTTTTTTTTTTTTTTTTTTTTTTTTTTCCTTTTGTTTATAACATAGGCTTCCCTGATCCTTTTGCTGTCGTTACTGTTGACGGAGAACAAACACATACAACTGCAGCAATAAAGAAAACTTTAAATCCTTATTGGAATGAAGCTTTTACTGTAACTGCTAAAGAAAATAGTATAATAGCAGTACAAATATTTGATCAAAAAAAATTTAAAAAACATGATCAAGGATTTTTAGGTGTAATAAATATTAGAGTTGGCGATGTAATTGATTTAGCTACTGGTGGTGACGAAGTATTAGCTCGTGAATTAAGGAAATCAAATGATAATATGGTTGTCCATGGTAAACTTATTCTTAATTTATCGACTAATGTATCTTCTTCAAACCCATCTAATTCATCTCGTAATAATTCTTCTTCTTCCTTATCTAATAATAATAATTCAAATTCACAATCTTCTACAAGAAATAGTAATAATAATAATAGTAATAATAATGCTTCAAATTTAAGTGCTGGTGTACAAAGTATGTTAATTGATGAAAGAAGAAATCCTAATGATAATTCTACCCCTCATTCTCGAAATACTACTTCTACTACTTCTTCTAATACTACATCTCGTACTGCTTCTTCTTCTCATCATCAACCTCCTCCACCATCGCAACCTCCAAGTTCGTCCTCTGCATCTAATACTGCTAGATCAAACCTCCAGTATAGCTCCTTTGAAGATCAATATGGTAGACTTCCTCCTGGATGGGAAAGAAGAACTGATAATCTTGGTCGTACATATTATGTGGACCATAACACTCGTACAACAACTTGGAATCGTCCATCTGCAACAGGCTTTAATCAGAACGCTTCCACTGCAGCTGCTAGGAATGCTACTGATTTAGAACGTCAAAGACATAATGCCCGTACTTTATTTGGAGATGAGGGTACTCCAAATGCAGAAGATAGTAGATTAACTTCTTCTGCAAGTAACTTACCTGCAAGCGCTGCAACTGCCTTATCTCAATCTTCTACCGATAATAATAACAATACTACTACCTCTACCTCTACTTCCACCTCTACCTCTACTTCCACCTCTACCTCTACAGCTGCTAATTCATCATCTGCTACTTCATCTTCTAATGCCGCTCATATGATGGCTACAGGTGCAACAACAGCTGGTTTAGGGGAACTTCCAGCTGGTTGGGAACAAAGATTTACTCCAGAAGGTCGTGCATATTTTGTTGATCATAATACCCGTACAACTACTTGGGTAGATCCTCGTCGACAACAATACATTAGAATGTTTGGTCCAAATGCAAATAATGCCACAATTCAGCAACAACCAGTTTCTCAGCTTGGTCCGTTACCATCTGGGTGGGAAATGCGTCTTACTAATACTGCAAGGGTATATTTTGTAGATCATAATACTAAAACTACAACATGGGATGACCCAAGACTACCATCAAGCTTGGATCAAAATGTTCCTCAATACAAGCGTGACTTCCGTAGGAAACTTATATATTTCCGTTCTCAACCTGCTTTACGAATTCTTCCTGGTCAATGTCATATTAAAGTACGCAGAAATCATATTTTTGAAGATTCATATCAAGAAATCATGCGTCAAACTCCACAAGATCTTAAAAAGCGTTTGATGATTAAATTTGAAGGTGAAGAAGGTTTGGATTACGGTGGAGTTTCTCGTGAGTTTTTCTTTTTACTCTCTCAAGAAATGTTTAACCCGTTTTATTGTCTTTTCGAATACTCAGCTCATGACAATTACACGTTGCAAATAAATCCACATTCAGGAATTAATCCAGAGCATTTAAATTATTTCAAATTTATTGGACGTGTCGTTGGACTAGCTATATTTCATCGTAGATTCCTTGTTGCTTTTTTCGTCGGTGCATTTTATAAAATGATTTTGCATAAAAAAGTTGGTCTTCCAGATATGGAAGGTATAGATGCTGACTTTCACCGTAACTTGCAATGGACTTTGGAAAATGACATAACAGATATTCTTGATCTCACATTTTCAGCAGAAGATGATCGATTTGGTGAACTTGTAACTGTAGATTTGAAACCTAATGGTCGTAACATTCCTGTTACAAATGAAAACAAAAAGGAATATATTGAACTTGTGGCTGAATGGCGAATATATAAAAGAGTTGAAGAACAATTTAACGCCTTTATGTCTGGATTTAATGAAATGATTCCTCAAGATCTTATTAATGTTTTTGATGA
This sequence comes from Ascobotryozyma cognata, assembly GCA_030565755.1. Classification (NCBI taxonomy): domain Eukaryota; kingdom Fungi; phylum Ascomycota; class Trigonopsidomycetes; order Trigonopsidales; family Trigonopsidaceae; genus Ascobotryozyma; species Ascobotryozyma cognata. The sequence goes on from JAJMCY010000198.1 coordinate 21,899, forward strand.
TCGTGAACTTGAATTATTAATTGGTGGTATATCAGATATTGATGTAGATGACTGGAAAAAACATACTGACTACAGAGGATATACTGAGTCTGATGAGGTTATACAGTGGTTTTGGAAATGTATTCGTTCAATGGATGCTGAACATAAATCTCGTTTGTTACAATTTACGACTGGTACTTCTCGTATACCTGTAAATGGTTTTAAAGATTTACAAGGATCAGATGGTCCCAGAAGATTTACTATTGAAAAAGCTGGTGATATTAATATGTTGCCAAAATCTCATACTTGTTTTAATCGTGTAGATTTGCCTCCTTACAAAAATTATGACCAACTTGTTCAGAAACTCACTTTGGCTATCGAAGAAACAATGGGTTTCGGTCAAGAATAGAAAATTTGAATATATTTGTGTGCATAACTATATATTTTGTTTATAATAATATTGTTCTCTTTTTTTTTAATGTAACTTAATGGTGGCATTTCTATTTTATGGTTTCTTTTCTTTTTATTCCCTCCTCCTCCTTACTACTATCTCCTCTAATTTCATCGGGTTTTCTTATCTTGGTATGTGATAAAGAAGTTTAACTTTTTTTCAATTTATGCGATTTTATTTTGATTGATTATTTGCTTTATTTATAGTTTTTTCATTTTCTTTTTTCATTTTATTTATAAACATTGTTTACATTCCTTTTACTGAAGAAAAATAAAAAAAAATTGAAAAAAAAAAAAAA